>ML819404.1:46476-66959 GCA_009831015.1 Picea engelmannii
AATAAGCAATAAAGAGAATGTAAGGAAAAGTTCTGAGTTGAATAAGAATTTTGATGAGAGTAAGTGTACCCACAACAGAATATCTAAAACCCCTTTCTTTTCCCTTGTCTATGATCAAGCTTTCTCATCACCTGGCCCTTGATATCTTCCCATAAGCTTCATAAGAGAAGAAAGGTCTCACCTTAACTTTGGAAACTCACAAACTAACCTTCAAAACGAGAACAGGTAAAAATTTTATAATTCCTCTAACTTTAGTTGAACCAGAAGTATGTCTAGGCTAATCCTAGCTCTCTTAGTATTTCTAACAGGAATAAACTAATTGGTTTTGCTCAAGGAAAATCCCTGAAAAATGTAATAATAATTCCCCTTAAGAATCTTCTTAAAGCCAAAGATGTTTGAAGGTCAGGAGAGGATTAGTCCAGAGCATTTAAAGTGATTTAACAGACCTCTGTTGTTAAATTATAAACAGATATTTTCCCGGGTATATTGCATACCGATTGATTGCCCCCACTTCATTTTTTATTTTTTTATTTTATTTTTTTTCTAAAAAGAGACAGATGGTGAAAGGAAATTCATTTAAATGATTTCCCCCATCTAGTCCAAAGAGATGATGAAAGGAAATTCATTATATGATCGCCCTCTTCTCAGCATTTAAATGTTAAAATATTAATTGAAGTGGTGAAAGAAAATTCAATGTGGAAATCTGATAACTTCATCGGGGTACTGAATAGGCTCGCTGGCAGTGAAGCAATGTCTACATATCTGATAGGATGTTATACATGAATTACAAGATGCTCTGGTAACTATTTCTCTTTTCGGCTAGATCCACATTCTAAGCTTATGGGATTCCGTAACTTAAAATATTGGAATTACTTCACCTTGATGCGAACAAGATCAAATAAAACCTGGAAGAACGTTTGAGGTTGTTTTGATTACCTTATACAAATCTGAGGTCAGTTTTAGGAAAGGAAATCTATTTTAAGCCTAACTCGAGATCACAGAATGTTCTAGTTTTGAAGAGTTTTCAAAGTTAAGGATGAAATCTTCAAGTCTTGTTTTATGTTTTCTCCAGAATGTGTTTCAAAAAACTGCAATAATGAATCCATTCACCCAATGAAGGAACTCAGTCTACATGTTCTTCTCGTCCGACAAGGAGACGAGATCCCTAGATGGAGCCTATGTTGAAACAAACTTTATTTTGCCTAAAAACCTTAAACTAAAATAAATAAATAAATATTATGGAGTCGCCCTTGATTTTAAAAAAGGGGTCAAAATGTGAAAATCTTTTCAAGAGTTTCAGGTTTCGGGGTTCTGCTATTTACGCAGTTTGATATTTAATGACAACCCCAAAGTCTTGATATCGAAGTCACGAAAAGTAAATTTAAAAGAAATTAAACTGAGTTAATAACAATAATTAAAAACGTTTAATGGTAATTTAAGCTTATCGTATTTTCATTTTCGGGAATCTCAACTCAAACGACAGTTCAAAATCCTGATGTGTAATTCACGAAATCTCTTTTAATCGCGATTAATTAAACTTTAAACATACTTAATATATTGTTAATCAGTCGCATTTCGGGAAATCGAAGAATTGTCACTCATCTCACCCAAAATAACCCGAAGCATGGAGTCCCGAAAGTATTAAGCGCTTAAGTGTGATTAACTTAACATCAAAACAAAGGTTAAAGATATAAATTGTTTTTTCGCATTTTCGCTTTTCGGGATTTTTCAAAGACATTTCATTCGAACTCTCGATTTCGAATCGTCGATATTTGGCAACATTTATTATAGATTAATGAAATATCTTATAGTGTAAGACGTGTATCTCCAGTTGTACTCTCCTCATTAAGGCGAATGAATTTATCGCCCGTAGAAACACAGTCTAATTAAGGAAGGCTGAAGGCGAATAAAGGTTTCTAATTCAAATTCCTTTCTCACTTTCAGCAAATTAGCAAGTTGTATCTGAGAAAGCTTACGCCTTCTTTTCTGTAACAGCTACTCGCTTTTTATCACAGGTATCATGGCACCCAGGAAAACGTAGAAAAAGAGTGATGACGTCGGTGAAAGCTCAAATCCAAACTTGGATGTTCTATCTGATACCACACCACATGATGTGGATTCGGTCAGGTCCTGGATGTAGATTTTTGAAGTCTTGGAGCATGAGTTTAGGAATTGCCCAGATGATTTTGGAAATGAAAGGACTGATAAGATTGAAAATAAACTCATAGATATAGCAGAGGCCGAGCTCCATAAAATAGCTACACGGTCCAATCTCATGCCATACAATGACATGATAAATTGGGCTCTGATGAACACCGATGTGCAGACCAGGAGAATCACGAAACATCAAAAGGTCGTCGTCGGCTCATTCAAGCCAGAACACATTCAAGTAATGTACAAGCTATCCCCTGTTTCTAAATATATTTATAATGTCGAATTCGTAGAAGAGTTTCAACGAAAGGAGTGTAAAAAATTTGACCAAACCTATCCAGATATAATCAAAGTATGGTGGGGAATTCTAGCAAAATTTAGAGCTGATACCCATGGCGTTTATGCCACAGCATCATTAAATGAATATATAGTTTATATAGCAATGATGTTATGTAGACTATTTGGGAGGAAAATCCCTACCCATTTCCCTGCGGAATGGGTGCTAGTTATACACGAGGTAGTTGAGGGTTACACTTTCAACTGGGATAAGATTCTATCAGATAACCTAACCAAGGAGATTGTTGAGTACCAAATGGAAAAATCAAAAGGCCAACCAGTGTCCTTTTATATGGAAGCGTATGTCATGGATGTTATCTGCTATATGACCCCTTTCCCATTGATGAATTGGAGTTGGAATCCAACCTGTGCATAACCCATCCATTTCTATCACTCTCAACTATGGGAAGAAAAAGCAAAAGATTTCTTTTACGAAATATGTCACTATGTAGTGATTATTGTACACCAAATATCGTATGGATACCCACCCCCTCGAATTTCAGAGAAAATAATGGGAAACCTCAAGACAGTTGCATATTAGTTTATCAAAGAGAATTTATCTTATGTCAGAGTCTTCGGATGTTCAATTCCCCCTCATGCTCTCCCAAAATTTCTCCCTGAAAGACTGGTGTGCAGAGAAGTAGCTTATAGAATAATAACAGGAGGCATTTTCAAAGAGTTAAAAGTAGTTCAGAAGAAATTTTGGCCAGCTTTTCCTGTACAGATTGGGAGGTTTTCATTGCTAAATTTTGGCCATTCCAAGGTAGAAGTTGCAGCACTTGAAGACATTAAACTGGTAGATGTTGAATTTAGAAGGCATGATCCATATCAAATTGTGGGAAATCATCTAGCTCATTGCAATATGAAAACGTATGAGCATGAAGACTCCCCCTGTGACGACATATTTAAAGGAGCCAGAGCCTATGAGGAGGTATTAGACAGAGTCCAGGCGTTACCCCCTGACCTATAGGCCAGCTTTCTTTCTTTCTAGAAGCACAGACGAGCTGGGTTTCCCAAGATACATCAGGGAGAATTGACAACCCCTCCTTCAGAACAAGAAAGTATACCTCCAGGTTTTGAACTAAAGTCTTTGGATAAAAGGACTACAGAGGAAAACCCAAAGAATTCAGAAGTGCCTTCACAAAGATCATAAACTTCACAGACAGAGCATCCAGGGTATGAAACAGATTCCAAATTCGAGACGCCTTTAAAACCAAATCAAATGATTCCTCCTTTATCATCAACTATTCCTGTTGATATCCCCAAAAAATAAGAAGGAACGCAACTCACAAAGTTAGGCAGCCCTATTACAGCATTGACTCCTTTACAGTCAACTTTTGGGACTCCCCATATTGAAGTTATGTACATAAGTGATCTTACCCCAATCCCTATTGAAGAAATACCTTCCTCGGACTTCTTTTTCAGTAGGAAGAGGAAAGTTGTAGTGAAAGAAGAAATGCACCTGAAAGAAGGTGCAATGGTAAAAAATCACAGGGTACTTGTTGATGGACAAAATCTAGAGGATGAGGATTTTTCTACAGAGGTAGCAGGCTCTTTAGGAGCTTTCGTAACGACCAATTTGTTTTCATTTGATAACTTGAAAGCAAGGCTTAAGCAAAGGAATCAAATGATATCCCATTTGCAAAGCCAAATAATGAACACAGATAAAAATATTAGAGATGAGATAAATAAAGGATTGGAACAGGCCAGAGTTGTTGATAAACAAGAGATTCAACTACTCAAGTCTAGTTTACATGAGATGTGTAAGAAGTTGCAAGCCATTCAAGGGAAAGTCATCAAGCAAGAGGAATTAGTAAAGCAATTGCAAGATAAATTGAGTTCTACTGAAAGCCTGGTGGTAAATATAACAATATTCCAAGCCCAGGCACTAGAAGTGCACCAGAAGCTAGAGGCAGACCAACAAAGCCTGTTTTCTAAAGTAGAGATCATTCAAAACCATTTTCAGGATGTAAGTCAATCATTGGATAACATTGCTTTCAAAGAAAAAGAGGCTACAGCAGCCCGGGCCGCTTTCCAAAAGGCAGTCATATTTTCGGCTAAAGAGGAGGTACCAGTAACTCCTAAATTAACTGTCGCTAAAAAAATCAAAGGCGATATCATGATGAAGGTATGGGAGGCCAATATATCTGAAAGTAGGAAAATGGCCAAAGAGATAAAGGAAGAATGTGAAGAGACTTTTGATTTGTTAGATAAAAAATTGCTAGACATTGGAAAGGGCGACTGCCCTGGACTACTTGGATAGATCAATGTTATAAGACATCAACTGAACCTAAAAGAAAGCTTACATGAAGCTCAGGTTGAAATTTCGCAGTTGATACAGGTCAATGTTGCACAAATGGACAAATGGTTGGTGAAGCCAAACTTGCAGTTACAATCAGTAAAATTTGAGGATAAAAGGATCGAGGACAGGTTGTCGAAAATTTAGTTGAAGCTATATCTATTTGAAGCAAAAGATGCGTCGGAGCCTTCGCAAAGATTAGTGCAATTTATAAGGAGGTGTGTCGAGTGTTTTGAGCCAAGTGAAGAAAGTACTTCAAAGAAATGATGAAACGATACATGATGCCCGTTATACCGATGTATGTAAGAAGATAGGAAAGAAACCAGTGGAATGGTTCAAGTCTTTATTTTTTGTAACCGTTAAATATCTAGGAGTAAGGAAAGTTCCAACCATCTAAGGTTGAGAAACTTTGTATAAACATAATTTCAAAAGACTTAGAGAGGGATCTTTTTTGGTCGATTGTAGTAGAGAAATTTCTCTTTTACCAGAATTAATACAAATGCAAACTGGAGATTCCATATTCCGTCAAACCTGAGTTATGTGTTCTTATGTTTCTTCATTTTCAGCATCATTTCTTATATATCTTTGATGAATGTTTAACTACAACTTAGTACAACATCTACTGTGTTTATATGTTATTTAGTCATCTAATTGTTTTACATATTTTCCTCTGTGTCTGCTATCAGCAGACACGAGACCTGTGAACTATTTAGATCACCATATTTTATGCTTCATTAAAGGTTTCTTGTCTAATTTCTTCTTCAGTTACAAAGTGAGATTCTTCCATGATTGATGCCTCGCATTGTTTAAACGGATTTGTGTTTTCTTTCATAACATACATTATTTTCGATTTAACTCAGGAACGAGAAACGGCCTCTGAAATTGTTACATTATTAATTCAAATTTGGGAACTTCTCTCATATAATCTAAAATAGAAACAGTAAACCTTGAAAATCAAATTGCAGATCTTTTAAAAATTATTTTTCTCCATGACTATACATGCTGCAAGACAGCCTAACATTGAACCCGGGTTCATGGATCAGACCAGCATCGCTTTAACGTTGTTTGATACTATCTTAGAAACTGCCACCACCCGGGTTGAACTTGAACGTTCATGGGTAGCCATTGAACAGGACATAAGCATCCAGGAACGTTTTGAAGCTAGACAAAGACAACTCAGAAATCAACCATAGCTTCTTTCCTAAAGAACTTTTTTTCCTTTTTATATATTTTAAACCCTCTTTACTTTTTCAGATGCCTAGACTTTATACTTTAAAGCCTTAAGTATAAACTCTAGAACAACAACACGCATGGGCCTGTGTATTCTCTGAAAAGAGGAAAGCATTAGATCCACAGAGTATTGTATGCATTTTCATGGGATATGCAGATGGTGTGAAGGGTTACATGTTACTTGATCCCTTTATGGATAGGCTCATCAATGAGCATAGTGTTTAGTTTGAGGAAACTCCCTTGCATGCACCATAGGAGCCACATGCAGATACCTATGTACCACTGCTTGCACCATACATCAGTGGTGATGATTCTACTCACACAGATCACGGTTCAAATATGAGCTCCAAATATGATTTGTAAGATGATGAGTATGTAGATGTTGAGCCACCATATATTCCCAAGTGTTGTGAATGGGAATCCCTCCTATGGACTTAGCATTTAAGGGCTCTAATCATGCATGCAGAAAATGACCATTTCAAAGGCCTCTACTCTTTCCTATTCTCCCAACAAAAAACCCCACATTCGTGCAATACAAAGGTGTAAATGAGATTCAGTAACTCTACCTTAAGTCCTTTGTTTGATGCCAATCCCTTTGCTTTCACTCGCTCTTCGATTGCAAGCCTCCTCCCAAAGTTGACCTGCATTCACACATGAACAAACAAAAAGCTGCCAACATGCATTTCATATACTAATTGTTGGGTTAGTTGTGACAATATAATAAAATAAGCATTCAACTTGAACAAATGATATGGCACGATGGGAAAAGTATTCATTTTTGTATTAATCTTCACAAGAGTAAAATTACAATATGTGGTCGACACTGCTCCTCGAAACAGGTCCTGGGCTCCTCTTCAACTGTCCTCCAACTGCTTTGCTCTATACTTCTCTTTGCATAAGGATGGCTAAAGGTTGGGACAAGGGGAATGCTCAATTGGGTATAGTTTCTTTACTATGATTTTCCTCCTTTCAAATGGGACCCCTACCCCTTCTTTTATAAGCTAGAAGGAGCTAGGTATTTGGTCGAATGATCGGCCATGCATGGCCAAAAGGTTTAGTTAACTTGCCCAAAGTTGTGTGTTTCGTCAGCAACCTTCCTTTTTCCGTGCTTTTGTAGGTACACACGGGTTGTATTGGAGCAGCTAGCGTGTACATGCGTGCAGTAATGGAGCAAGGCACGTGGGACTTTATGAAGGGGGTTTTTAAGAAGAATTGTTCAATAGTGTTTTGGAAAAGAAGGAGTCTGAGATGGCTTGATGCCAGGTAAGTATGTGTGCTGCAATTTAGGGTTATAACACCAAGTGGGCATAGACCACCCTACAAGCAACATGAGACCTTGTGGAGAATCCATTAGAGATGGACGGGGTCTCAATTTGAGGATCCTCTGCATGCACTTACAGCTATCGAACCAATGATTCCCATGCATGTATATATGGTTCTAGCTTCAAACCCACAAACCTATGTAGAGGTTGCATGGAATCCCTTCTGGGAATTCTCCATGCAGGAGATGTATAAATCTCTCCTCGAGAACCAGACTTGGGATCTAGTTTCGCTTTGACCTTCAAACAGGAATCTTTTTAGATGCAGATGGGTCTATAGGACCAAGAAGGCAGTAAAAGGACAAGTGAGCAGGTATAAGGAAATATTGGTTGCTAAAGGATTTCAACAAATCCATTGGATAGTATGATGAGATCTTTAGCAAAGATGGACTCCATCTGACTGGAACTTTGCATTGTGGAAGCTAGGGCATGGGAAGTTCACCAAATGGACATGAAGAATGCTTTTCTTCACGAGGATATTTCAAAGGATATTTACATGGAGCAGTTGCAAGGGTTCATTCAAAACTCATCCTTAGTATGCTGACTGAAGAAGCACTGCAAGGAAAACACCTTTTAGCGGAGGTTTCTAGTGTTACAAAATTGGAAAAAATTGTCAAAAAAACCTTCGTTGCAACATTTGTTTTTGGTAGCGGATGGTTTTACAGATACTACAACAGAAGTTGATTATAACTAAAAACATCTAGGTGGTCGGAGGTGTTAGCGGATGTTTACAAATTGGCGTGTTTGTATAAGGCACAAGAACCAGTGCGAACATACACCTACAACACTGGTGTTGTACACTTAACATCAAGCACCGAGGCAGTAAAATATGAAAGCATCAGGGAAGTAAAAATATTTAAGCATTGGGGATTTAACATTAAAACGCACCGGGAGAGTTAAAAATAATTAAGCATCGTTGTTTTTTGCATAGAACGCACTGGTGCGTTATTAATAAGAAGGCACTAACATTGTAAAATAATATGCACCAATGTGTTACATGGAAAAATTCCCTGGTGCATTAAAAATCGAAAGCCCTGGTGCTTTGCAGTAACAAACAAGCACTGGTGCATTAAAAATCAAAAGCCCAAGTGCTTTGCAGTAACAAACCCCCGGTGCTTATCAATAACACATTAGCACTAGTGTGTATCATTAACACATACGCACTGGTGTTTCCTATAATATTAACGTATCGATGACCAAATTTTTAATATAATTTTGTGTTATTAAATTAATATTAAAACCAGTGCTAATTGATTACATAAAAGCACCAGTGCAAATTTCATATGAAACGCACTGGTGAGTTTTAATATCAAATGCGTCGATGAGATTAATAATTAAAATACACCGAGAAACATTGGCCTGTGATAGTGCAATTATTGTTGTTTTTTAATTCCATTATTTATCAAAAATATTACATATATCTTATATTTTGATTAGTGAATTTGGATATGATGTTTGGATTAATTTGTTATATCATCATATTTTTCATCTCTTTATTATAATATTTAGTCATTCATATATTTAATCAGTGATGTAACATTTCACAGTGACATTGGACAACGCAATAGAATAAATTAAAACATATTTTATTATATGAATAAGAGGGTCTTTGTCATACAAAATGGGACACTTATCGGTAATCCATTGTCTTTCAATTGGGACACTATGTCCATTACATTAAACAAAAATGTTTGATTTTCACATACAATTATTTCAAAAAATTACAATTGTAGCTTGCATTTATATCCAAATATATTGGTCATCATTCTTCATTGGAACTGTTGTTAGTGCTCGAGCTACTTCCATGCCTTGGGTTATTTTGTTGAATGTTTGGTTGATTGTCTCAATTGTTTTGTTCTTCTTGAAGTTCCATCTACAAATATAAAAATAAATTGTAATGAGTCTATCTACATTGGTGAGAATAATGAAAATTGAAATAAATAATATACATGAATGTAAATTGAAAAACGGCATACCTCCAAAGCAAGAATTGACTCATGAATCACACACGTATGTTCAAAATCAAATCTCATGCCTTGTTTCAACAATTCTTTTGTTGGCTCAGTTCCATACTTTTCTTCCTACAAGTTTTATACCCCATAATAAATCATAGATTTAATATAAAGTATTATTTTTGTTTTATTAATTATAAAATGATAGAAGTAAAACAACATAGATTATACTTACAAATTCCACAATTAATTTTTGATATGCCAACATATACTCACAACCCTTAATTAACCCAATGTCAATCAATTTTTTGTATGGATCTTCTTTGTATGTTAGCACCTATTTGAAGACATTCAAGGATAGTTGTTGTAAAACAACTTAATAACAATTACTCACAAACTTTGCTATCAACCCTTTTCTTCACAATTACTCACAAACTTTGCTATCAACCGTTTTCTTCCTTGTTGTCCAATTTTATGTGCAAAATGAGTTCCATTTTCTTTTCTTTTCTGTAAGAGAATATTTGAAAATTAATATTTAATGTATAATTAATTATTTGTACCTAATAGAAAATTTCAATGATACATACATTTGAACCACATTGTTGTTGAGATCATTCCTCCTACGATGCAATTATGTCCAATTCTTTTATCATCCCCTTTTACATTTTTTTGGACATTCCTACTGGCATATTTTGGATATCATCTCGTTGGTCCTATGGGATTTTCATAATTTTCCAGAAAAAATAACATGACAATAAAGTATTTTTATATTGATATATGAAAACTAAATATCACAAAATTGATATATTAATAAATGAATACTCTGTAATATATATATATGGCCTCTATGGTTGCTACATAATCTTTTTCTCCTCTGTTGTGCTCTCAAAATACCACTCCTAGATGCTTTTCTCAACTATGGAACAAATACAATGCTAAAGAATGGAACCCTTTCTCCTCCTTGTGGCCTAGTATTTAACATAGCTCGATAGTCGTCTAGGGTTAAGGTTTTGTTCCTCAACCCTTCAATGAATGGTAAGGTTTTGGACCTTCTAGAATCTTCTTGAAAGTCCATGCATGGCTAGCCCCACATGTGTGAGTAGTGGGGGATGATGTGGCATCTACTTGTATTTTGTAGGAGGCATAACTTTCACACCATTGGAAAGGTCTCAATGTGTAGAATATGGCATCTTCCTCGAAAGTAGGTTTTGGACAAAAAAATGTCATTTGATGCTTCAAAATGGCTTCGAAATATTTCGGACAATTTCCAACCCCAATTTTGGAAATTGGGGCCTACCACTAAAATGGCTCTACGAGCCAATTCATCCAATTTTTTCCACGCAAAAATACCAAGATAGATGAAAAATTATATAATGATCCAATTTGAATCATATGTAGAATAAGAAAGTGTGCATTTAAATTATCGTGCCAAGTGGTTTAAGGTCAAACAAAGAGTGAATTATGTTGGTGAATGGAGGCCTCAACATTACAGGGAAGAAACCTAATGGCTATTAGGATTCATTATGATGTCCTTCCTATTTTATTTCTCCTATTTTCTTGTTAATCATAAATCATTGCTCTTCCATGCTATATTGACAAGAACTTACTTAGATTTTTATCAATTTCTTATAGAATGTTCTTGTTAGGGAATGCATTGAGGGATTTATACTTTGGCACAAAAACTAGAGCATCCTTGTTCTTGTGCTAGAATGAAAGATAATAGTCACTGTCTTTCCTTTTAGCACAATCATAAAAATGCATAAGATGTGATTGAGACATATTATTACTATGGGATAGCAATGGATTAGTGGTGAATGAGTATCAATTTTTTTATAATTTTTGTGTGATTCATTGATTCACACTTATCATCAAAATATTAAGGATACCATCAAAATCTGATTAGTATATCCCAAAATAGACTTTATTAACATTACCAAATAGTGTAAAGTCGTCATTATAACACTCAATAAACTTCTGAGTCCAAACTTTATTTTGTCCAAATTGGTACTTAATGATGGAATTTTTTGGATTGCATTGGGTTAATTTTTTGTCTCCTCTATTTGATATTGGCTATCAAGTTGTAGAGTCACAATCAATTTTTCTATATTGTATTGATTGCACGTGTTCAATAAAGACCAAGGGATTTGATGGAAACTAAAATAATCATTGTTGGCTAAATGCAATCTATTAAAAGACAAATCTACAAATTTTATGATTGGATTCTTTATTGCTAGTGTTTCTATAAGAAACCACAAACTATTATCATGTTAATGAAGGAAAATTGGCATAAGGTTTGTATACAATAATAAATTTCAACTAAGTTAAAACACCAATTATTATAACAATCTCTAATGTGGTTGAATCAAAATATGAAAGTAAAAGGATTTAACTTATGTACAATGCCAACCATATAGAAATGTGCATCCTTAGTAACTTGTATAATTCAAACCTGTGAGATAGAGTGGTTAGTACTTTTCAATCTATATCTTTATCTAGAAGTGACAATGTGATTGCTACCAAAATGTCTTCTAGTCTTGCAATTTTTTTATTTTCCCTACCATAAGACAGTTAGTCAATACATAGAACTTTATCATTGGATCTTGTGTCTTACCAAGTTGTACCTTGCACTATATCCTTTTTCTAGAGCACTTGACTCATACCAGTCTCTTAGACCACTCTTTGTATTAGTCCTAATATGATATTAAACAATATGGAAAACACCCAAACTTGTATGTTATATATGTTTGGAACTGTTATTAAAATACATGGGAGAAAAAATCTAATAACAAGAACACATAAGAGAGAATATTTACCCTAGAAACCCTTTACTGAGAAAACCAACAACAAATATAGTTTTACTATTACCTTGGCCAATTTGGCCAAGCTAGACAAATAATAGGTCACTTGAGACATTTTAGAATGTAGTATGCCAATCCTTTAAATAGATTCATCACACCAATAACATGAGTGAATACCATGGGCCCATAAACTACCTATGGTAAAAATCATTAACCTACTCTTAACCAAGTTAATCATGTTGATTTTAACCTAACATTCCCCCCTTTAAACTTAGCATGGGATAAACACCTAACCCCCTCAAATTTAATGAACATGGCATTAGGATTAAGAAATCCCCCCATTAATTATAACACCTAGGTCTATGTATAGGCCTTACAGCAACGAACT
Source organism: Picea engelmannii (assembly GCA_009831015.1). NCBI lineage: Eukaryota > Viridiplantae > Streptophyta > Pinopsida > Pinales > Pinaceae > Picea > Picea engelmannii. The sequence continues at coordinate 58,950 of ML819404.1, forward strand.
AGCAAATCAGGGCTATGCATGCATAAACAAGGGTTTATAGCCATATGCCCATTTACATGTGATCAACTCTAAAAAAATTACCACTTATACCTAAGCATATGGTGCTTGAAATTTTTCATGCTTCATTTCCTACACCCCTTGTGCTCTCAATAGAGTCGCGTGTACCAAGTACTTCCTCATCCTTTTTGTGTGGTTTATTGTGCCACTCACCATGGATCATAAACCCGTGAACCACTACATTTTGTGTCTCCAATGCTTAAAACCTCATAATATATATATTAGAGAGAGAGAGAGAGAGAGAGAGAGAGAGAGAGAGATGCCTATAATGTTTAATACAAGATAGTTTTCATATACCTAAGATTAATCAATCCTTGGTCTTCCACTTCAAGAACACAAAGCTTTACACATGCACCTATACAAATCCTTTAAAACATAAAGGAAGAAAGGGATAATTATTATTTCAAACCTATGGATAAGGATCACATTGCAATGGCCACTATCACTTGTTAGTCATCAATTGAATTGTCATTTAGCCAATATCTCAATTTTTATTAGATGGCATCCATTCTCACTAAGCAACAATACCATAGGACTCATCCAATTAATGAATCAAACATATATAGATGTTATATTCCTCCACTAGTTATATGAATATGTCAATTTTGTTCCAGTCAATTAGGTAGAAGATCCATACTACCAACAACACCCCATAGTCTCACCCATAGTGTCACTATAATTTCCATCATGAAGTTAACCATCTAGTTCACATTCTCACTTGCCTCATCATAGTTTATTTTTTCTACCTATCATACAATAGATACAATCTCACCCATTGTACATATATCATCCATGTTGGAGATGTTACCCCCCTTCTCACCTAGGGGTAACTAGAGGAGATCATATCTCATGGACCGCAATGAATACAGTGATCTTGATCATGATGATGATGATGATGAGTATTCTCCACAAATAGAATCCCCCCAAATGCCTCCCCCCTCATCCAATTCACTGCACTTGATCAACATGGTTCATCTAATGATGGTGGTCCAACATACATGAGTTAAAATAGTCAATGTTTCATATGAAGTGTCACATTTAATGCATTAGGGATTTAGGTAAGGATCATGGGTTGAAGTCAGATAATGGATCATGAGATTGGAAGTTATGCATTTTTCCTTATTTCACCTTGGTGGCCATCATTTGTGTCCTAGTCTAGTGTTGTCACTCTTGGGGAAAAGGGGTACTACTAGGAGGCTTTGATAGGGTAATGTACCGCTCCATTTCATACTTAACACTTTTTATCCTAGGGCCTTCCACAAGGTACTAATATTTGGGTAATGATTGTTACATGTACACCAGAATTGTTTGTGGTTCATTCTCCTATGAGAAGAAGGGATAGAATGTCGAGGTTGATACAACTGCCTAAAAAAATGAATAAAAAAGAAAGGATGATACAAAAGAAATAAGAAATAATGGGATGATGAATGACTAAGTCAAAATCCAAAGTCCATCTTTAGGTCTACCCCCTCGTTATGAGTTGATCTCCCCTAGTCCTAATGCATTGAATGCATGTCAATTAAAAGGACTTAATCACGGTAAGAAAATAATGAATGCTTGAAACTTGAAAAGGGGACATGCAAAAGAAATGAAAGATTATCAAAAGGAAATAAAGGGGTTTGGAATACACACACTATCGAGGAAACGATATCTCAAGAAGGAAGCACTCCCTCTACAAAGGTGCTCATGGAGATGGACAAAGCATGGTGCCTTGCATGTCAATAACTTCATCACCGTGAAGTAACCCGATTCCATTTCATTTGCTATACTTACACTTTGATGAGTTTTCTAGGAACTATCTCTCTACCTAGGTATTGGCACGCCCCATACCTAAAATTGGAAAATTGCATAAAATCTTGAGCTAATGTGAAGTTTGAAGAAGATACCTAATGTGAATTGCTTATGTGGCTTTTGTATTAAGTGGTGGCTTACTTTGTATGATTCTAATGGCTATGGTATCTCATAGTTGTTGATTTCACTTGATTCTGTGTGCCTTGTTTCATCATGATGCACCTTCACATGGTGCTTTGGAGGAGGTTTTCATCTTTGTGCATAGGATGTTATGCACTTTTTAGGGGACATTGTACACTTGACATAGAGTGTTGGGCCTTTGATGACTTGGAATTCCCTAAGGAAACTTTCCATGCCTTTTGGGCCTTGGGTGTTGCACAGATGAGCTCAGATATTGTAGATAGGGTCAGATGGGATATTAGATGGGCAGGAATCCCACACCTTGGATAGTGCACCCCCGAGCATGTTAGGCTTTAATTTAAGTATGTTACACTTGGAGATGATTGGAAACCCCTTGGAGAGAAGATGGACCCTTCTTTCACCTTGGATGTTGGCTTCTTCCACCTTGGACATTGAGCATAATAATGATGGCATCATGTGTTGTGATGATTTGATGATGGTGGGGAAAACCTACCATTAGAGCATTTGTTTTGATGATGAGTTGGGGTCCTTTGACAATGATATGTGACCTTTGATGAGGAGGTGTGACTTTTTACCATGATTTTCACCTTTTCATGATGATATGTGGCCTTTGGAGGCCCTTGGACCCACATTCATTATGGCATACTACACTCACATGTGTCACTTTTGAGGGGATTTTTTGGTGTATTAGCATGTTTTATTTATGTTTGAGGCTATTTTTGGGGTTGGTCATGACCTATCCAACTTATATCATGGATATTTTATGTTTTTAGAAGAATTTTAGGTTTTATACCATCAGGGTTTCCTCATATAAGAAGGTTAGCACTGCCTCATTGTTGAATCATAACACACACTTGTGGAGAATCACTTCTATAACTCTCTTCTCTTATTTTTCACTATGGAGTACTTATGTGCACCTTTGGAAGATTGATCTAGTGGATGATTTCTTGTTTTAGTGGATGTTTCATGAAACTAGGGTTTCTTTATGCGTAGCGACTTGGTCTAGTAAGTGGCATTTTCCCATTATTTGTGTCTTGTTCATGGTATTTAAGTGAATGCTCTGTCAAAGTGGTGATAAGTTGCATGTTTTTTTTTTCCTTGGATAAATTTTGCTAGAAACACTAGGAAAGGAGTGAAATTGGACATCCCCTTCCCTTGTTTTATCCATCTTGATTTTGTTGAAGCATACAAGGTCGAGATTAGGGAATGTGAGTGGGCATCCCCCTCACCTTGTCTTTGTGGTTGAAATCTAGGGCTTATAAGTGTATAAATTGTAGGGTTTGACCTAGTTCCACTTGATCTTGTGCTAGACGCTCTAGAATAAGTAGGACGACACCTAGGGTTTATGAGTGAATAAACTTTAGGGCTTGTTTTCCTAGAAGGTTTGACCTATCCTTATCATTGGATAATCCTAGGGTTTTATATTCAAGTCTTCCTTTGTTCTTAGCATCCTTTCAAGTTATTGCATTAACTCCATATGCCCAAGAGTTGAAGACGATGCTAGTCTTCTTGTTGCAAGTGATAAAACCGTAGATTATGCTTTCCTTCTCTCTTAATGCTTTTTGTTAGTTCAGAACATTTTCATTTTCATATTCATTTACTATTATTGTCTATCCTAACATCTTGCATATTAGCTTAGATTGTCATCTAACAACATCATTTTTGCATTTGTTTCATTTTTAACCATTAGGGCTTGTCATATTACACTTAATTGACATATTTTAATGTTCTTTCTTGCTAGTAATCATTAGTCTATTATTTGGTAGTCTTTGCTTAAAATTTGGTAATATATTCCATTGCATTTCAACCAGTTTAAGACTGATTTACTATGGTTGTAAACATGTTATTTCTCAAGTATACTATCTCTTGTTCCAAGTTTTATTGCAACAACCTTTCTTCTCTTTGATAGCTAGTGGATCAGCCCTTTTTTTTCTTTTTTTTAATTAGCTAGTGTTTCAGGTCATTTTATTTACTTTTCAATCGACATCATTGGTTGTCACATCCCTCACACATGCACAATCACTTTTCCTTGTCTAATTTACCTCAACCTTTCCCATAACAATGACCTAGCTAAATCAAGCTTCCAAGATAGGAGGGCATGTACTTGCCTTAGCTTGTTATAGCATCCCTTGAGGCTACTAGTGAAGCCTCCCTTGTGTTGGATCTTCTATCCTTCACTAAAATGAGGGAATTACTTTCTTGGGTGACAGTGGCAATTACTTCCATATGTTACACTAGTTTAACATATTTTGAAGGATTTTCACAAGTGCTAGATCTTGTGATAACATGGCATATATTAAAACTACCCTACATATCCACCAAATCAACCTTAATAGGTTGAAACCATGTAGGTGACAAGTAAATTAAACTATTCTCTATAATAGCAAGGATGTTAATCTACATGAACACTTAATATGTCAAACTAGGGGTCTATAAACTTGTGAGATGTCGTACAATGTTTGTGTAGGATGTGGATATTGTCTTTGCATCTGATTCATAAATATTGGAACTAAAAAAAATGGCTTTTAAATTCAAACTCTATTTAATTTATATGTGTGCATGAATCAATAACAAAAAAATTAATCACACTTAAATGAAAGACAACATTCCATTCTTTATGTCCTAGTCTAGGGAACTATCAACATTGGATTAAAAATAAATTGTTAATTACAATCAATCCTCAATCTTACAACTTATGCATTCGAGATTAAAAAATAAATATGAGGAACTAAATTAAGCTACCAAATCCTACAATATGACATAACTATAATCAAATTTGCTAAATTGAAATCAATAAAGCAACGAAGCTAATCTACACAAGCACCTTTGCACCTATAAAGCTAGCCATGTCTTTGTGGAACGAAGAGTTGAGCTAGAGTCATAGATGAAAGAAATTCAACATAAAATTTTATTTCAATAAAGAGACAGCTTCAGGCATCAAAAATAACTTTCCCTCTTTTCCTTATTGTCCCCAATCAAAGATAAATATTCCTTTGTATTACTATGAATAAAAAACAGAATATTAATTAATGTGACTGAGTATCGAAGATTCTCAAGTTGTTCCATACAAATTAAACACAAACTCTCAAGTCAACAATGGACAATTAACTGTCTTTTGGAATATAATCTATGAAATGAACAAACTCGATTGTTATATTATTGGATGTGCAGGTGTAACTAAATAACAATTATGTGGTTTGAATTGCTTGCCTTCAACTACTTTGTTTCTGCAATGAGTCTTTATGTGGTTGAGTTTAATCGTAATTGGAACACATGGACTAAGAGTGGTATTTGCCAATGCACATGTTTGCAACATCAACTCGCACATAGATAAGTAGCATTAGATTTGCAACATATTGTAGTGGTAAAGCAACAGAGCATGATGCTCATGATACTCTGATCTATAGAAACAATTCGTAGCATAGACCTAAAGTATGTTCTGTAGCAATGATATATAGAAACTTGAACTTGATTGAATATTCAAAACAAATAATTACAAATCAATCCATCATCAATCTACGATTTAATCAGGAAACTTTCAGAGTTTATGACAAACTCTGAAAGTTTGTCATAAACTCTTCTTCCTCTACAGGATCCTAAAGAAAACAATATATATATATATATATATATATATATAAGGAAATTGAAATTATAAACCAATCCACTAATTCCCACATTTCTTCAAGCAGACGATGTAGCGATCACATCTAAGTAAGGAAAAGTTAATATTAGGATAACCCAGAGATTCCCTTTGATTTTGTTATGTAGTCAAGCAATGTCATCTTCATTGGGAAGATAGCAAGCCATATTGAGAGCACATGAAGAGAGAGAATCACATTAGGTCCGATGGATACTAGGAAGAAATCAAACATGTTTCAACAAATTATCACACTCCTGAAGTACTCTATGTGGGGTAAAATATTTTCCCCTCACCCATATATTGGCTTGTGCTTCATGATGCTCAATATGTGAAAGAGCAGTGCTCCATTGCCATTGATGATTGAGAAAGGAAGTGAAATATATTAGTTGGAATTCCCCCACAAAATGGATTGGGATCCAACTTATATCATGAAAAATGAGGAAGTCATGTTGATAGAGATCACACATGAGGTTCTATTCTTCCTCGCTGCTATTACCATATGCTTATGAGATTTGTGCAAGTTTTAAATTTTGAGGATGCATACCTACAACCAAAGACCTTATTTGAAACAATATCATTTGTTCATTCAAGAAAACAACATATAATGGAGATGAACATCTACAAGTGAGGGTTGCATGAGTTGAAGTGCACAATTGTTGCTTCCCCTCTTGTAGATTTTTGTACCAATTTTTTATTTTTCTGATTTCCCTTACGTTCATCCCATAAGACTTTCCATTTTTCTTTTGATTCCATATAAAAAGTGGCTCGCCATTCCCTCGTATTTTAAATGGTCTTCCTATGCTCTTGTAATGAAATTATGCATGAATCTAAATATTCAACAACCTTTCCCCATTTGGCGACCTCAAATTACAAACCTGAGGTCATATCTTCATTATCGATGGAAACCCTTGTGTTCCCTAAGGTTTCTATAATTGGGTTGTCAACTAGTAGTACCTCCATCTGGAATTGATTACCCCTGGGGTTGTCATTCCCTTTTGTAGTTAGTTTTGTAGAATTGGTGGATTCTATGTGTAAAGTTGTAGGAATGGAAACAATATTGTTCCCTAAAGAATCATTAAGATCCAATGATTCAATAATAGGATCAGCTATAGGAATATCAAGAGTAGTGTGCTCTCTATTTTCTAGTAAATCGCGACGAACACCACCTTCACATGATGTGGAAGTGTTGGAAGATTGGTTGTTGTCATTGATGTCAACCCTAGTCATGGGTTTTGGACCGCAAGATTGATAAAGGTATTTGGACATGAACAACAATGCACATGCATATACAACACCCATGAATGGATAGTATACAACATGTCATTTTCAGTGGTATGTGGCATGTCATGTGGATCCTCATGGTTGAGGAGAAATGAATTTTTGAAGATGACAAAGTGAATTGAAGAAGGAAGTACATGTAGGCCCTGAAGATAATTAAAGAAAAGAATTACAAAATAAGAAAGTGTCAGGTCAGCCCTAATGTTAAAAGGAAGTGATATAAATGATATAAATAAACATCATTATACATTCATTTGATACAAGTCGAATTTTAGAGGAAATAAGAAGTAAAGAAGGACAGATTTCAAGGGAGGATGAAGTCTTTTGGTGATGTGTTCTAAGGTATGTTATTTTCAGGTCATCTTACCATTTTTGCTATAACTTTTTTTCTAGAATGATTAAGATGGTGAAATCGCTATGGTATTGAGAAGACATATCAAGGTACCTATGGTAAAAATTTCATCTCTTGGTTCGCTATAGTTATGGAGATACACTCTGTGGAAGATAGGGTTTGTGACCGGTACTGAAGCTAGTCAATAAACAGGTGTTCCGGGTAAAACAGTCATAACTTCTTAATCAAGAATCCAAATGATGTGGGAAAATTTTCATTGGAAAGAGTACGGACTTTAGTTTCTTGTGTGTGATTTTCAAAATCGGATGTTAAATATTGAGCGCGGGGAATTCTATACAAGTTCGATCTCCTGAATAGACCAGAATTGAATAAAGTCTACCATTCTTTATATAACTTCTTTTTGGGGAGGATTCAAGGAGTGAAACTTGGAGGAGTTTTAGAGAATACATTGAGTAATATTATATATAGGATCAGAGTACTCCAATAATTGAAGAATTGCAGAAATTGAAGAAGACTCAGGAAGCATTATCAGGTTCTATGTGATGATTGGTTGATGGTGATGATTTAATGTAAAGTTTTATTATCTCTCATATATTCTTGGGTGGAACGAAGGGGCAAGGATGGAGAGTTCAAATCTCTCTTGATATTGGAGGATTGTATCTTCCTCTTGGAGTTTTATCCCTCCCTTTACATTTGGAAGCTGTAGCTACCTTTGGAAGTCATTACTTCCCTTGAACAATAACTATTGATT
>ML819404.1:95449-113980 GCA_009831015.1 Picea engelmannii
TATAACCAATTTGAATCTGTTCATTGACTGTGTTCGAAATTGAAATACCAGAAACAGCCTGTGTTTAGAAAATATATTAACAACTTCAATAAGCAACAGAGTATTCAATTCAAACCAAATTAAAACAATCAAATCCATACCACAATCAATCGAATCAAAGCTAAATCCAATCAAAACTAATCCGGGAAATGAAATTCGATTAATCAAAACAAAAATATGCATATAGTGCATGCTTATGTGTCAAATCAAATCCACGATGTAAACAGAGCTATGAGTTTGTCATATAAACAAGTGATAGTCATACCAGTGAGGCTGCTCGATCTATGCCAATTTTGAATTAACAACCGTTGTAGCTGACTCCACATTCTTAAACAAAATTGAACCTGTTGTTCGTTGTTTCTTATCAGTGGATTGCAATTTAGCCTTCTGACTGGTGAGCGTTGCAACTTGATCCTCCAGAGCATGAATTCTGGACTATAGCATTGGCACATCAAGGTAATACCTTTCTAACCACGAGCCACACTGATCACATGGTGGAGCATCTGGTTGAGATAGAACAGGAGGGAGTTTTGATGAGTCACCGAGGTTTTCACGAGGCGTTTTAATGCCTGGGTAATTAGGATCATCTTGCAAGCAAGGTGGTAGGTTTTTCACAAAGTCGTATGAGGGTTTGTCAAACGGACCTTCAGAATAGGGATACTCACTTGCCAGGTAACGTTCCACCTCCGAGTCAGAATCTTCACTCACCATGATAGGGTCAGGGTTGACAGGAGGTCTCGGTTTGTTTCTTGCCATGCGAGAGATTAATCGGGCATTCTTTTTGCTTATGGAATTCGCAGTAGGTTTGGCCTTAGGTTTCTTGCCCACGGGTTTAACATTTCCCACATCCTTGGTGACAGAGTTGGGTAGATCGATAGGTGAGTCGGGTAGGGGTTTAGGTAATAGAGCACTGTAAGGCACAGGGGGTACAGACTTGCTCTCGCTCACCATAGGTTTTTCAACCTTTGGTGGACTTGAATCCTCAAAATTATTGCGAATAAGAAAATCATTCCAACAGTCTCGGCGTAACCCCAAATGACAAACCACAAGCATTTTAATTAACCTAAAGTGAAAAAGGTTGTTATCGGCCTGGTTCCGTTTGTATCTTTTAGACATTTTGAACAGAATCCTATGCAAGTAATAAGGCATATTAAGCTCATAGCCCATGAAAACCATAAGTAGCCGAAGGTGGTACAAGAAAACGAAACCATACCGGCCCTTGCAGGTGATAAACTGCTTGGTGATCATCAACAAGTTGTGCCAACGTTGCTTGAGCATATTCGCGGGTAAACCTTTGTCACAAGAGTTCACCTTTCGAGACTGGAAGAGCAATGTCCACGGGACATCTTCCACTTTGCAATTTTTTGACTATTTATGTCCAGTAGCAGGCAGACCGGTAGCTAAACTAAGAAATTGCTCGTCAATTTCTAATTGCACATCCCCAACCTTGGCTCGGCAGCCATCAAAGGTTAATGCGAATTGTCGAGCCATGCAAGGGTTAAAACCATCAAACTTCTGTATGAATGGGAGCCATCCAAATTCTTCAAGGTCACTGTAAGCACCGTCGAACATCAACAATGCTTTGCCACCATTGGGTTCAGCCCTCACGACCGGGGCCATGGTGCAGGCGCATGGTAGGGTTTGGATTGAACACAACAATACACAGGAGCAAAAAAATCATTTGGGCTAACAGTTGCGAACGATGAAAGGGGAAACAAATTAATGTGCACGTGCGAGGGTGGTGGGATTATCACCGCCATGCAGCATAGTAATGGAAAAGTACAGCGTTGTTCAATCAATCATAACATCATTCAAACCATAATATTCGGCCAACCCAAGAATCAAATGGTGGATGATATACCAATGGGCCATTGTATTGTTTGAAACCATGAACGTTCAATCAAAAACCAAATGTTTTAACCAATCACGCCATTGCATAATCAAACATTTTGATCAAAGGTTTTAAAAACATGGTGACAATTGATTTCATGAAATCGATAAGGCAAGAACTATAACAATAAGGATCACATCATATAAAACAAAGTAAACTATGACCCCTATGCATTTCATAAAGATAAGTATAACCCATAGATTCATATGCTCAATGCCTTACCAGTTCAATAAAATCAAATTGCGCAATCAAAGTAAAAACATTTGAATAGGCATAGTTTGAAAAATCTTTTCAACCATATGATAAACCAAAGGTAAAGTGCCACTCAAAATATCATGACAGTTCAAATAACGATAGAGGAGTTTTCACGCTTTCAGATGTGAAAACTAAATCAACCAATTTGCAAGTGTCGCATGAAATGAAAATATCGTTTATTTGCAAAATGTGACGATAATTTGAAGTTCAGAGGTGTAGGCAGCTTTCAAGGCAATGGAAAAAATTTAATTGGCTGCCAACAGGACAACAACAAGAAATTATTTTTCTGTTACTGTATAGTTCAATACTACAGGAGTAAGCTTCTTGCTAATAAAGTAGATGGTATAAGGTCATTGTTCTTCTTTTTTTCCAAGCATTGCTCCAACGGTTGTATCAGAAGCATTTATAGAGATGTGAAAAGGAAAGGACCAATTTGGTCCCCTTAATACTGGTGGTACTGATAGTTTCTCCGTCGAAACTTCAAAAGCAAGTTGACACTAATTATCCCATACAAATTATGTGTTTTTTGAAATAAATGTAAATAAATTTGATGCAATCTTAGTAAAATTTTCAATGAAATGGTGATAATGTTCTGCATACCCTGAGAAACTACGTACATCTTTCTAAGTTGTGGGATCTAGGACTTTTGAAGTTACCTCTATCTTAGTTGGGTCTACCTAGATACTTTTAGGAGATATATGATGTCCAAGAACAATCCCTTCCATTAACAACATATGACACTTGCCATGACTAAGAGAAAGGTTCATTTCTTGACATCTTGTGAGAACGTTGCCAAGGTTATCCATTGTTTCTTCAAAAGTATTGCCTTATACAATAAAATCATCCATGTAAAACTCGACAAAAGCATGGATCAAATCAGAAAAGATACCTAAGACATCCCTTTGAAAGGTAGGAGTGAAATTGCATGGTCCAAAGGGTACCACTTGGTAAGCATATGTTCCCCACGAGTAGGAGAAAGTGATATTTTCTTGGTCTTTTTGGGAAATCTGAATCTAATTATAACCACTAAAGCCATCAAGAAAGGAAAATAACTTTTTACCTTCCAATATATCTTGAATTTGATCAATTAAAGGAAGAGGAAAGTGGTCCTTCAAAGTGGATTTATTCAATTCTCTATAATCACATCAAACTTGTCACTTTCTATTTTTCTTTGGTACAATCACCAGTGGTGAAACCCATTGACTTCTTGATATGGGATAAATGAAATTCACATATATAGATTTTTCTCATTCTTCTTTCACTATCTCTCTCAAATCAGGGCTCATTTGTATATGGGGTTGGCAAATGGGTTGAAAATTATCCTTGATATCGATGCGATGAGTATATAAATCATGATGGATCCCTTTCATATCAGTATATTCCCAAGAAAATGCATTGTTGTGCTTTTGCAATAGGTCAATAAATTGGTTGTTCTATGAAGCTTCTAACCTAGGATTGATGTTAAGTGTCTTTCCTCAGTTGATATCTATTGGTATATTGCAAGTTTCTAATATGGTATATAAAGAAAAAGGCATGGAATTAAATTGTAGTGATGAGGCATTAATGAATATCTCTCTTGAGGATACTTGTCCAAGATATGATTATAGAATGAGGAAACTGGATGTTGAAATGAACAAGAACGGGCTATTAAATTACAAATCAAATGATCCTGAATCTTATCCTTAAGGGTCATGGCTTGGTCAAGTGTGAGTAGTGTTTGAATAATTTCTTCATCATTATCCGCATTGTCTATCCATAGGGGCACTTCTAAGTCTATGGAACATTTGGCTGGAGGATATAATGTAACCTTTTTTGTAGAATTTTTGTGAGAGGTGGTCATATCTGTAGATTTGTAGCCAATATATGCATTTGTCGTAGCCAACCATGGCCTACCCAAAATTAACGAGTAAATACCAAGGTCATATTTCGGCTTCAACGCCTTGAAATCTATCAGATATTTCCAACAATTGATAGAAACTACTATGTCTACCATTACTCCTCTTGGTTTAATAGTGGAAAAATCAACCAACTGAAGGACTATAGCCAAATTAAGGACTATAGGAGTTTGGCATAAGTTTGGTAGTTGAATTTTCTCCATGGTTTCTTTAGTCATGACATTGATGGAAACCCCTAGGTCAATTAAAGAATTTGATATGGATATGTTATTAATGTGAACATTGTCTATAGGGCTTCTTGGGTCTACATATTTGGTCATAAAAAAAATTCCCAAGAATCAAGTTAGCCAACTTGCCAATTACATGGATAGTTTGAGGATCCTTCCTTTCCCTTCCAAGCTTCCTAAGGCATATCTCTCAAACAACTTTAGCATAGATAGGAACATATTTAATATCTTGAAACAAATGAATTTTCACACAAACATTTTGTATCTCTCCCATGAAATCAAACTCAAGTTGAATGAGTGGTTTGTCCAAACTTATCCTCTCTAGATATGGAGGAGTTTGAGTAATGCTAGAAGATTGTGGTTGATCTATAATCCCTAGGGAAGTGGTTTGCACTGGTGTGGGAGTTTGATAAAAATGATTAGCATGATTTTTTAGTTGGTTAGAAACCTCCTCATCATCTGTCACACATCCAACCCCTAAGTACCCTTTTGAGGGATGGGGTATAAGTTTTTCGCTTTTCTCAATTCATCTTGAATCCCTGTAACTAGGATTACATCATCTTCAATCCGACGAGGGTTTTCCAATGAATATAAATTTGTCCAGATATGAGTTCTGGATCACAAGTTATGGTCCTTCAAAGTTATTAAGGCATTCATCGACTAGAGTCTCTCACTGCCATGTGGCACCCATGTGGCTCCCTATCACCAGGCACTCCACGTCGTCATTGCATACAAAGACTCGCCCAACCAGAGGTTTACACTTGTCTAACTCTTATAGGCCTATTAAATTAATTAATAATTATCATAATAAAATCTCTCTCTTTACCCATCATTTATTTATTCCCCATTAGGGGTAATTAACCTTCATTAATCCATTATTTGGCCTAAATTATCAGCCCGGTAAAAACCAAGGACTACTTCCCCTTCACCATGGGAATCCCACATTTTGGGGTGGATTAGTATTAATTATTATATTAGTACCCTATCATATTAACTCATGATCTAATCATGTTACTAAATGGTTTTAATTATATTATAATATAAGCATAATGAATTACATTAATTATCATATTTTGCACTTAGGGGTATTAATACCAATTAATTTCCAAATTACCCGCATAATTACTCTCCACACAGAAACCCCCGAATGTCAAAGCTTCGGAGAGGGTCCCACTTATATTATATAGTGATGCAAATATAATTAATTATATTACCATATTATATAATAAATTACATTTAATATTTATTATAATTGATTTCATATTCTTATTCTCACTTAATATATAATATAATGTAATTAATTACATTTAATATTTATTATAACATTGGAACACAGAAAAGTAGGTTCGGGCCTTTGGCCATTTTATCTCATGCACTCTATCACCCAAAACAACCTAGAGTCCCGAACTCCTAAAGGGGTCCACACTTATACGTGTTACGCATTAAATATTAATTTTAAAAAGGGAAAAGGATTGGCCTCATCCATGTGCAAATATTATAATAAAACTTTTATTATTGTAATATATTATATTGGAAAACACCTCCTTGAGAATTGCACCGAGGTTTAATAAATCCCCAATATTGTATTTTAATATTGGATTGAGGGAAAATCTTCAGGTAAACTATTTCGGCTCTTCAACACACTCTCCATTCCTCAAACATCCCAGAGCCTCGAAGTCCCGAGAAGTGGTCCCACGTGCATACATTACACATTAAATAATAATTTAAATGGAAAAATGGGTCACACGCTCGTCACTAGCAATGCCCGAAGTCCCAATAATTTTGAAATTATTAAGAGGTTGACCATAAGTGGATTAATATCATTTAGTATGTAATCCTCCAGCCTTCGGGTCATTCTCCAGTTCACTCTCCACTTCAAACCTCTGGAGTCCCGAAGCTCCGAAGTGTGTTAAGATATTATCATAGCGAATAATATATATATATACACTACCATTTCCTTGCACGAAATCAATATTTGGTAAAGTTTAAATAAAGTTTATTTAATTAAACTTGAAATAAAGGAAAAATGTAAATTAGTTTCCTTATTCCAGACTTTTAAAATAATAAAATAAAATTATATTCAGGAGGGAAATTTCTCCATTTAAAATATGGTTTATAATTTCCCTTCCTCATAGGTAGAGTAAACTTTCTTCCAATTTGTTTGCTTTATTTCCCTTACCTAAATTCAAGGAAATTGGCCTGAAAACAAGGATTTTCCCCTATAGCAAATTCTGGTGTTGTAGCTCCCCAATTTAAAGGGAGTCCTTCCAAGTTTGTAGGGATTTTAGCCCATAATTAGCATAAGTGTTTATTAAAGTCCATAATTAGCATAAACATTTCTTAAAGTCCAAATAAAGTTTTTGGAGCTTTTGTATTTTAACAAATTTAGGAAATTCCTCATTTATAATGAATTGTAATGTCTAATAACATTTGGACTATTTCCTTAAATCCAAAATACAATTCTGAAGTCTGTTACTTACTAATTATTCTAATACGGAACTCCAGAGTGCTTTTAGATCATAATTAGTCTCAAACAGAAAGTTTATCTCTTTCTTTTTAAATTTATGTAGAGATTCTTGTTGTTTTGTTTGTTCTCATTAGAAACAGAAGATGGGTTGTAAATGTAGATCGGCCTTAACAATTACACCTAGAATTTCTTCTTTTAGAACACAATAAACTAAGAAGTAAGGGGATAAGTTAAAATAGTGTTTAACTAAAATCTTATTCATAAAGTCACCTAAGTTCCTGAACTGATTTAACAAAGGTTGAATTTCCCTTTCTCTAGAACACTTGTTATCTCCTTTTTGTACTTAGATTTATACATACATGTGTATACTTCTGCAGGTGATCCACCCACATTCTAATCCAAATATGAATGGCTACCTATCACTAACACTTTATTTGTCTAGATAGGTACAGGCAAAAGGTAAAGTCAGAAATAGAGGTGATTTTCATACTCCACTTCAAATTTCTCAGTCACTAGCACATCAGCATCACAAGTTATCTTATTTAAATAGAATATAACTCCAACATTCATAAAATTCACGGAGTTCATATTATGAGAGAAACTAATCAAGAAAAATACAAGGCTTAGAGAAACACTTATTTGAGATTTGAAATTAGTTGGTAAATGTTGAAGGGTGTTCCATTTTCCACCCAACCATAGGCACGGTTTCTTTTGAAATGGTTTACAATGACCCACCCCCTAGCTAGATCATGATGACCTAAGAGAGATTCTTCCTTATGTTCTATTACAGCCATGGACGGAGGTTACTCCCCTCCTCCCACAGGAATTATGGCAGTGTAATTTTCTATCCACCAAGCAAGGGAGGTTGTTATGATTGCTCACTCAATCATTCCAAATCTCTGCAGCTCCCTTTATTAAGTTGGTTAGAAAAAAACGCTACCCAGAAATAGATTTGTTTCTCAGTTCTCTTCAGAACCAGAGAGTTTCTCATTCTCTCCCTCCTCATAAATGGTCCCCAAACCCATTCCCCTCTATCCTCTCTTCTCTGCCCACGATTTTCCTTCCTTTTCTTTCCTTCCTCAGCAAGATTTCATGGGTCCAATTCCTAATTTCATGGGTCAAATCAAGAAGTTTCCAGATGGGTACTCTGTCGATATCCTCATTGACTCTTGAGGAAGATTTCCCAACTACTAGCTTGATTGGTAATTAAATTCTCTGGGTCAGAGGACTGTTCTGGGTCTGAACAATTTCAATCCAATAGAGTATTGGTTTGGTAGGGGTCATCTCAACCATTATTGATTCCCCTCACCATCTCTCTCAAGAATCATGATCTACATTGGCAACCCCTTCAACAGTTATGCAACATCTTCCATTTTATTCAGTAACAGAAATATATACATTACCTTCTATAACAAAAGGTTCATCAATTCCAACATATACACATAATCACTCTGCCCATAGTCTCTTAGCAAACTATAGTTGTATTTACAAGTTGGGGGAAATATGAGTATTACATCATCCTACTGAAGAATGATTTGGGAAGTCTTATTATTAATCACGTTCCTTGATCGTAAATATATATCTAGACAATCAACCAGGAAAATGAAATATGTTGGGTAACTAGGTAACTTAGCATTGTAAGTGGGTTGAAATACTTTATTATTTAGGTTAGGAACATGTTCTGCAAGTATTTGAAGAGGTCTTTGGGTAGGATGATTATATGGAAACTGTAATTGTTGTTGCATATGTTGTTATGGTGGGTATTGTTGGGTTGTTCATTGTGGCATGTTTTTGAAGAGAGACCCTCACCATCCTTGTTTCCAACGTTTATTTTGAGCTTGTTGAGGAGGCCATTCCTACCAAGGCATCGGTGGATACCAATTTTTGGAATGATATTGAGTCTTAGAAAAAAATGAAGCATAATATTGAGATGGTCTTGCATCATCCTGGTGGTCAAGGCTACCATGGTTGTTTTTTATTAACAAAGCATTTTTTATTTTCCCCTTCATTAGTTCCCTGGTATACTACTTTTAATTATAGAAATGGAGGACAACTACTAATGGCATGGCTTTGTTCACAAATGGTGTATGTTTCCAGTTTAATTAGCGAATAGTCCCTCAAAGGGTTCTTCTTTCTGCATTTGGAACAAAATATGGCTAATTCTTGTTGGAGATACTTCACACGCACCTAGGATTTCTTTTTCCTAAGGTTTTCCCTATGTTTATTAGTCATTATTCAGTCTCCTATAGTTTAGGGAGAATATTCTCTTCATTTCACACTTCAGTTTTATCAGTTGAGTGGAGTCTAGATGCCACATTGGCTTTTTCACCATGCAGCATTGGGATCATCACAACCTAATGTGAATTTTCCTTGGTATCATCACCAAACTAGCCCATTACTCATGACTCCCTTATCTCCTCCCCACTTCACTCTGTTTTAGTCAGTTAACTCAAGACTGAGAGACTAGTTAACTCAGACTAGGTGGCAGTTCACTCTCGTAACTACCTGAGAGACTAGAATAGGTGACAGTTTACTCATGTAATTGTTGGTGTGTGTCCAGATCACTCTATACCACCACTATGGTGCATTGGCTTCTCCTCCAGTGTGCATCAGTTGAGTTATACAGAGTATATCATGTGTAAATTATCATTCATTCATTAGGTTAATGAGAATTCTTCCATTCTTTCTAGCATGCTTCTCTTTTCTCATATTTTCTCTGCAAATTTTGTATGTCATTTTCTAGCTAGATATATTTTGAGAATGTTCAACACATTTACATGGTATCAGAGTTGAAGGACTACTAGGGAAAAGACACACCAAATTATTTTTGCAGGTACCGAAGATTGAAGACAGCGGAAAAATGGAATTTCCAAAATAATTCATTCTTATACCGTACAATTTCTTTGCATGGAAGGATAATATGATATTGCATCTTCAAGGTAGAGTATTATACAGGTTAACCATGAACACATAACTCGAACCAACATCAGCCATAGAAAAATCCAAGTATCTAAATCGAATGGATGAAGCGTTTGGAACTATTTGCAGTCTCATTTCTCTTGAAATCTTCTTTTACATATCCTCTTGTAAAACTCCAAATGAAGCCTAGAACACCATGGAAGGGATTTTTGGAAAATAAGATGAGATGAGGGGACACATACTCAAGGTGTAATTTCTCACTTTGGATCCAAAAATCTTCGACAATCTCCAAGATTTCTTTACCAAATATAAGGATTTGTTGTCGCAAGTCAAGGCTTGCGGGGTTGATAAATCTAAGGAAGAAAAACAAATGGTTCTTACCATTTTCTCCAAACTTGGTCTAGAATACTCAGTGTTTGTATCTACATTTCATTCAGTTAGGCTCCCCTCTGGAGCTACCTGGACGATTCCCTCTCTTGAGGCTTTTATCGAGTCTTTGACACAAGAGCAAAACAAGCTCATCAATATGGGAAAAATCAAATGCCCAAAGGCGCATGCACTTACTGTGAAAGATGGTAGAGGTCATAAATATCATAAATCTAAAGACAGATACAAAAGGAAAGCACATGCAAATCCAAAGAAGGAAGGGTAGTACTCAAAACCCTTCAACAATGCCTCCGGATCCAAAGGTGGAAAGGGAAGAAAAGGGGAGAAATGCACTTGCTTCCATAAAGGATTCCATCCAGAATCCGCATGTATGCAGAAAAATATATATCAAAAGGCTCAAATACTTCAGCAAAACAACCTTTGAGATCACATCCCCGAGGGTGCCAAGAAGAAGAAGCCAGAAGATCAGAATCTCAAGAAAGGCAATTCTAGCCATTCTTTGATTGCCATCAACTCATCTCTCGATGCTTGGATCATAGATTCAAGTGCATCACACCACATGGATACCACAAAAGAATTGTATTCTTCATTGGATGCATGTAAAGGTCCTCCTATTCTGATGGGGGACAACTCTCCAGTCAAGGTCATTGGCAAAGAAATAATTGAACTCACAAACGAAAGCTTCGAGAATGTACTACACATTCCCAAAATTTTCATCAATCTTCTCTTTGTGTATCAAATGAAAAATTGTGGCACCAGAAAGAGAGTCATATTACACATGATGCAAAGGATATCTATGACATGTAAACTAATTCCAGGGTTTCTACTGGTGAGGTAAATCATCAATCTAGACTCTACACGTTTTCTGAATTTATTGAACCAAATTCTACATTACTGCTTACCCATGTTGATGAAAGCAGTAGGATATGGCATGAAAGGTTCTAGCATTTAAATTTCAGATATATGCAATAGCTTGGCAAGCAGGGAATTGTTGATGGTCTAGCTAACATCCACTTCTCCAAAGGAATTTGTGAGGGATGTGTTCTTGGAAAACACCCTCAAGTGAAATTTGACAAAGGAAAGACTCATAAGGGTTCCTTTCCTTTAGATCTGATCCATAGTGACCTCATGGGTCCTTTTCCATTTCCATCAATCAGAAAATCAAGGTACGTGCTCATTTTTGTTGATGTTTTCTCACGCTTCACATGGATTTTCTTTCTCAGGCAAAAATCAGAGGTCTTTCAACAACTCAAAGATTTCAAAGCCCTTGTTGAGACAGTTAGAAAATAAAATCAAAGCCCCATGAACAGATAATGGGGGAGAGTATATCAACCATGAGATATAGAATCTTTTTCATAAGGCATAGATTCAGTTGCAACACACAGTTCCCTATACTATGCAATAAAACGGAGTTGTTGGGTGGAAAAATAGATCTCTAAAAGAGATGGCATCTTGCATGCTACATGAAAATTCACTTCCACGGATATTATGGGTTGAAGAACTTAATTGTGAAACCTACATCCAAAATATATATCCTCGTAGATCTGTCAAGGATAAGACCCACTATGAGGCTTGGAGAAGCCTCAAACTAGAAGTGACCCACTTTCTTATTTTTGATTCACGTGCATGGGCTAGGATTCCCTCTAAGAAGAGGAAGGCACTTGATCCACAGAGCACGGAGTGTATCTTTGTTAGATACCCCAACAGTGTGAAGGGATACAGACTCATTGATATTTCCTCGTACTGGCTCATCATTGAGCGAAGTGTCCAATTCGAGAAAAGTGTCTTGCATGTACCTTAGTAGTCACATGTAGACATTTTTGTTCTTCCACTTGTTAGATATTATGAGAAGGCACATGCCAACTCTTCTTCAGATGAGATTTCTGATTCAAAAGATTCAGATGATCCAGATACAGAGTCAGTACATTCAGATGCAGATTCAGTGCATGCAGATGTAGATGCAGAGCCAGAGCAGAGGCCCAAGTGGGACAAGACTACTCTTCAGGATGGAGAAGATATTGTTGGGGATCCAGTTGATACTAGGAGGAGTCGATCTGATTTCAAGGAGCCTCTCTTGCACTCACTGCCACTGAACTGATGCCACATAGGCATATTTTCTTGATTCAGTCTTCAGATCCACAGTCCTATGGAGAGGCTGCTGGAAATCCCTTTTGGGAATCTACCATGCAGGATGAGTACAACTCCCTCCTCAAGAACTGGACTTGGGATCTGGTTCCCCTTCCTTCAGGGAGGAAACTTGTCAGGTACATATGGGTCTACAAGACAAGGAGCACAGTGGAAGCAATTGTTAGCATATAAAAATCCAGGCTAGTTGCCAAAGGCTTTTAGCATGTGCATGGCATTGACTATGATGAGACCTTCGCTCCAATAGAGAATATGGATTCCATGTTTGGAACTTCCATTGCGGCATCCAAGGGATGGGAAGTCCATCAAATGGATGTGAAGAATGCATTTCTTCATGGAGATCTCTCTGAGGAGATCTATATGGAGCAGCCCCAGGTATTTATGCAGGTTTCATCTTTGGTCTGTTGACTGAAGAAGTCTCTTTACAGCCTCAAGCAGGCTCCGAGGGCATGGTATTCCAAGATGGACTCCTACCTTCTATCACATAACTTTGTACATTGTAAGTTGGACCCGAATGTTTACATGCTCAGGATGATTGATTCACTTCTACTTCTAGTTCTATATGTTGATGATTTGTTGATCATCAGTTGCTCGACTTCAGTGATTGCTGCAATCAAGAGGATTATGCATGAAAGGTTCTTGATGATGGACATGGATCTGCTACATTTATTCCTTGGACTCGATATTAGTCAGGATGCATCAGGCATCAAACTATCTCAGGCTAAGTATCCACGAGATATCCTTGAGAGTTTCACATGACAGACTGCAAGTCTACCCTGACTCCTTTCTTATCAGGAGTCAGACTTGAGGATGGCGAGGACACTCCACTGGCTGACAGCACACTGTAAAGACAACTAGTGGGGAGCTTGTTGTATCTCACACACTCCAGACCATACCTCTCCTATGCAGTTGGAGAAATCTCCAAGTTCATGAAGGAGTTGCATGAGCTACATTTTAAGGCTGCAAAGTGTATCCTTCGATACGTACATGGAACCATCACCTTTGGGATTCACTATGCAGCAGACTCTACATTGGACCTCATCGGGTTCACTAATTCTGACTGGGTTGGCAATAGCAGTGATCGCAAGTCCACATCTATATACTCACTCAGTCTTGGTTATGGGCCTAACTGTTGCTCGAGCAAGAAGAAGGTTGTTATTTCTCTATCTTCAGTCGAGGCAGAGTACATAGGGGTAGTTAACATAACCATTCAGGTTATGTGGCTACAAAGGTTTCTCACTTATTTTGGCATTCAGTTTCATCGGGAGATCGTCATCTGGT
Organism: Picea engelmannii; assembly: GCA_009831015.1. Lineage (NCBI taxonomy): Eukaryota > Viridiplantae > Streptophyta > Pinopsida > Pinales > Pinaceae > Picea > Picea engelmannii. Next base: position 108,956 of record ML819404.1, read on the forward strand.
GTTACAACCATAGCACACTGAAGTTCTGCAGAGATCTAGTTCAGAGGCAGTAGATGAAGAATATCAAGATCCACATGCACTACATCTAGGAATTAGAACAAGAGGAGATCATCAACCTACAATTATGTCCTTCAGCAGAATAGGCTGTAGACATTTCACCAAGACCTTCAACTATCAGTTCTTCTTGGAATGAAGGACACACTTTCCTAGCAACTGTAAGTTCTTATTTTTACATACATTGTACTTTAAGGGGGGGTTTCCCATGAGGTTTTCCCTCTTTCCTTGCTTATTTCGGTGTATATTTTGTATTTGGGTACCTAACATGGCCTCATTGTTGGGACCCATTCTTTATTTTCAACATAGTGATGTTCAGGGGGGGTGTTGGAGATACTTCACACACACCTAGGATTTATTTTTCCTAAGGTTTTCCATATGTTTATTAGTCATTATTCAGTCTCCTATAGTTTAGGGAGAATATTCTCTTCAATTCACACTTCAGTTTGATCGGTTGAGTGGATTCTAGATGCCACATTGGGATTATCACCATGCAACATTGGGATCATCACCAGCTAATGCGCATTATCCTTGGGATCATCACCAGCTAATGCACATTATCCTTGGGATCATCACCAGACTAGCGCATTACTCATGATTCCTTGATCTCCTCCTCACTTCACTATGTTTTAGTCAATTAACTAAAGACTAAGAGACTAGTTAACTCAGACTAGGTGGCAGATCACTCTCGTAATTGCCTGAGAGACTAAACTAGGGGAAGTTTACTCCTATAACCGATGGTGTGTGTCCAGATCACTCTATACCACCACTATGGTGTATTGGATTCTCCTTTAGTGCGCATTAGTTGAGTTATACAGAGTATATCATGTGTAAATTATCATTCATTCATTAGGTTAATGAGAATTCTTCCATTCTTTGTCTCCTACTTCTCTTTTCTCATATTTTCTCTGCAAATTGTGTATGTCATTTGCTAGCTAGATCTATTTTGTGCAGGTTCAACACATTCACAATTCCAAGTTTTCTTCATCATATCTCTTCTTGGCTTGCATTGTGTCAATTGTGAACTAATAGAGATGATAATATAAGTCTTGAAATTGTCCAATAGATTTCTAATTTTCGCTCGGGTAACTCCTTCCCCAATTGATTTGGTGATTCTAGCAACATCATATCTAGGGCTTATAGCATGTTTTTCATTTCCTCGTGAGGGATGCTTGCATAGCTCATAAATTCCCTTGTAAGATAGCTAAGAAATATCCCATAGCCCCATTAAATTCAACAAATCAATACACTCATCTCGAATCCCTCTTAAGAGAATAATATGAAGAGTATATGGATCCAACTTGTTCTGTTTTTACCTTTGCAGATTATATTAGAATATCTTAAGATAATCTTCCAGGATTTCATCTTATTTTTGTGTCATTTTGAAAACCTCTTCTCTTAGTTCTCTAGCTTTGCAGTAATCTTGATACTTTTTCCAAAAACATTGTCGCATTTCATACCAGGTTCAGATGGTATTTCCTCCGAGCTTCATGAACCAATAAAGAGTTGTTTCCTTGATAGTGACAAGAAAAATAAAATTATGAGCATATGAACAATAATCATAACTTCATAAATTTACATCAAACTCGAAGAGAAATGTGTATGAATCTTCACTAGCCAAGCCATGAAAGTTTGGAAAAGCAAAAGGTGGAATATTTTTCATTTGAACCACCCCATTGAAATCCTAAATTGGAAACTCAAAATTCACAGGGTCTAGATGAATTGAAGCTCCCCCTTCTACCTTGGCCATGTTGATTTTTCAAAAATTGGAATTTCCTTGTGTTAGAAATTCCTTGAAAGTAACAGATTCTACAATGAATTTTGGTTCCTACACAGGATTTTTTGGGAATTCCGAGTGTTCTTTGTCGCTAATCAATTCTTATGTTTATATAGCAGAAAGTATGAATACAACATCGGTAGTGGAACCAACTCCAATATTGACTAATACAGGGATGGATTCAATAAATTCTTTATTGGAAGTAGAATGGGATCTGGATGGTACGCTTGTCTTTCCTCCTTTTACCAATTGTCTTTCCAGTGTGTTAGTAACTTGAGTGGCTCTTATTGCACCATGAAATCTTTATTTGGAGTCTCAAAATATATGCATGCATCCTATATTATATCTTGTCAATGTATAACACTACATATGAAATTCAACAACGGGGGATATTAACAATTCCCCTAATGATCCACTTACCATATGTTTTTTTCTAAATCAGTACAAAGAAAAATTATTATTCCTTTTGAATCTCCCCAGCAACAGTGCCAAAAATTATAGGTAAATTAAACTCCTTGTTATAACAACAAGGATGCTAATCTATTTGTACACTTAATATGTCAAACTAAGGGTCTGTAAACTTGTGAGATGTTGTACATTGTTTGTGTGGGATGTGGAGATTGACTTTGTGTCTAAGTTTTAAATGTTTTAACTCAAAAAGAAGTGGCTTCTAAATTCAAACTTTGTTTAGTTGATATTTGTCCAAGAACAACAAAAAAAAAACAATCACACACTTATATGAAAGACATCATTTTGAATAACTGGTGGGGGCCGAGCTGTTGTTTTCCGCGTCTGGTTGTCTCGGATGTCTCCTTCCCAGTTTTCATGTTTTTCTGTGTAGGTTTGTTGCAATGCTAATTGAGGATCTGATGTGTTGTGTTTGGGATCAGTGGAATCACCTCTGAACTATTGCCTCGAATCTTGTGGATTGGATCTTGCCTCGATCGTCGTCCGTTGTCGTTTCCTGAACCCTTTTCGTTGTCCGCTTTTATGCAGAATAATTGTGTGGTTCCATAATTTGGTGGTTTTTGGTGGGTGCAGAGCTCATTTCTCCTTCTGATCTGGTCTTATGCAAATCAACCTGTCTCTTGCATGGATCTGGGTTTGGTTTTTTCGTGTGGATATTCTGTTTTGGTGGCCTAGGGTTTTCTTTACAGCCATATTTTTTGTCGTCAATTTTTCTTTGTGGGTGGCCCTTCTCTTTTGGTGGTCGTATATGTTGTCTCCTTTTGATCACCCTCTCTAATATCGAGGTCATTTTTCCAGGTTTTATGTATACCCTATGCTCTGTGATTCTGGTTTCAAAGTTTTTGATTTCGAGTTATTATTATTTGAAGCCAAGGTTCGGGGTTTTGGAACCTCTCTTTTCAATAGGATTTTATACCACTCTGACCTGATTCGTCCTGTATCTAGGTATTATTTGGAGGCTTTCATTGATGTTCACTCTCAGCAGGGGTTTTTGGGTTCTTTCTCACTCTTGCTTGCAGTTCCTCTCTCTGGTTATGTTGGTTCGTTCAGGATTTTATGTATGCTCATATTGGGGTCCTTTTCGAGGGTGTCGGTGACTCTCTCTTCCTCTTTTCAAATGGGGGGTATGGCTAGATCTTTGAGGTCCATTCTAAGGGTCTGCAGTCTTGATGCGAAGACACTTTGGGTCCTTTTTTAGGGCGTGCATCTTTTTGGTTTCTCTTTTTCTGGTTTTTGTAGGATGGGGTTTTCTTTGTCACCATTGTTATCTAGTTTTGTTGATGTGAGAGATACATACCACTCTGACCTGGTCCTTCCAGCCTCCAGGGTTTCCCTGAGATTTCTTTCCCGGCATGTCTTTCATGGCAGGGTTTCTTGTATTTCAATGGTCATTTTCTGACTTTTTTTGAGTTATTCCCAGCTCATTTTATTCTATATTTATTTGTGGCTTATTAGCCAGCTTCAGGGCCCCTTCGGGATTCTATTTTTTTATCACTTTACCCATGGTTGGGTCGTTCTTAAAGCACATACAAAATGTAATTTGGTTCTATTTTTTTATCACTTTACCCATGGTTGGGTCGTTCTTAAATTACATACAAAATGTAATTTGGTTCTTAATTTTGTTCGAGGAAAATGAAAAAAAAAAGACATCATTCCATTCTTTATGTCATAATTCACAGAACTCATGAATACTAGATTAAAGACAAACTATCAAATACAATGAATCCTCAATCATAAAACTTGTGTGTTTAAGATTAAGCAATAAACACATGGAACTAAAATAATCTATCAGATCCTACAATATGAAATAATTGTAATAAAATTCCTAAATCCAAATCAATAAAGCAATGAAGCTAATCTACAAAGGAACCTTCGCACCTGTAGAGAAAGCCCTATCTTTGTGGAACACATATTTGAATCAGAGTCACGGATGCAAGAACTTCAACATAACTTTTGTATTTCAATCAAGAGATAGTTTCATACATCAAAAATAACTTTCCCTCTTTTCCCATTGTCCCTAATTAGAGATGAATATCCCTTTTTATAACTACGAATTACAAAACATAGTATTAATGAACATGCTTGAGTATCAAAGATTATCAAGCCATTCCAAACAACTGAAATACATATTGTCAAGGTAGCAAGGGACAATTAAATATCTTGTGGAATATAAGATGGGAAATGAACAAATTTGGTGGTTATGTTATTGAATGCATAGTTGTAACTAAATAATAGTTATGTGGCTTGTATTGTGCACCTTCAACTACATTATTTCTGCAACAAGTCTTCATGTGGTTGAGTTTAACCATAATTGGAACACTTGGACTCAAAGTGATATCCTTTAGTACACAGTTCCACAGCATTAAATTGCACATAGATCCGTAGGATCAAATCTGGAGCAACTTGTAGAGGTGAAGCAATGGATCTTGACACTCAGATCTATTGGAAAGTGTTACTTTGGAAGGTAATAATGTCTAGTAAGTTGTAAATTTATGTAGAAGAGATTTATCCCACAATCATAATGGAGTAAAACACTTTTGTTATCTTTCATTATAAAAAGAGGTGAAATTACATTTATCCCGCGTGTAATTCATCCATATATCTTTGTATATAATAGAGGTAAGAGAGACCCATGAGACACAATGAAAATTTTTCTCTTTGTAAAGAGTAAAGCATTTGTGGAGGTTCTCTCAAGTGTAAGATTGGAGATTTCTGAAGAATAAACA
>ML819405.1:5851-19577 GCA_009831015.1 Picea engelmannii
ATCTGCTGCAGGATGAAGCCCTGGTTCCTGTTCTCCATAAGATGTGGTCAAACATTCGTTTTAGTTCTGCAAATAGGCGAAACTCCACAACTTTATTTCATTAATAAAATATTCCAATAGACAAGACATGGGTATTTACCTTACAGATTTAGCATAGTAAACATAGGTAAATAAGTGCAAAAAGGTCAAAAAGGGTAATGGAAATGCAACAGAAAGCTAGCCCGATTTGGTGCCCAACATCCCCCCCCAACTATCCTTCTGCATGCCCTCATGCAGTTCGCCACCTCCACAGGTATAGATTTCGCTGACTGTTGGCTTCCTAAAAATGGGCGAGATCATATTCTTCGACCATCTCTGTCCCTAGAACTTTAAAACCATCTGAATGGAGAACTTCTTCCCACCAATCTTCCGGGATGATATACATTGGAGTGTAACTTTCTACTGGCAACCAAATAGTGGGAAACTAAAACCGGAGTCCCATCCATCAGACTTTGCATGTCCAGACACATGCCACATATCTAGGCACTCTGGGGAGCACTCGTGCAAAATTTGGTGCCCCAAAAGGTTCCATGTTCTGGACAACTGTAGGTGCCATCATCCACCTTTTCTGACAACAATCAAGGGCCTCTTCATGAAATGTGACTATTTTCTTAACACAAAGATCAAGGCACCAATTTTGTGTCCTCGGGATTCTATCTCTATTCACCTCAATTCCCAAAAAGATGTTGTTTTTAGTGAACATGGTGACTGACTTTTCAGGTTCTCCTCTTACTATAAACATATTTCTAACCTGATTAGATTCAAATGTGTTAAAATCCTTATGCCAGCTGATCTGGTTGAAAGTGTAAGAGGTGAGGGCCCTTAAATGAATGTCTCCCACATATGGGACTGGATTGAATTCTCTGTCTAGGTGCAGTAGATATCCATGTAGGTAAAATTCACACATCAAATGTTGAGTTGGCACGTCGTGGTGCCTCATTATTCGGAGGAATTGTACTCCATTTTCTATTTTATAACTAATCTCATTTTTTATGCTCTCCATGCAGAATAAAAGAAAATGTTCATGTAAGAATAAATAATAACAAGAAGCAGGGGGGCGACATGCCATCACCTCTTGCACCAAATTAAACATCTGCTCCTTATCAGTTTTCAGCTCTGCCACTTGCTTTTCCAGTTGCTCCATCCTAAGCTGTTGATTCAAATGCCTTAGTTTCATGATGTCTATATGCTCCACATATTCAAAAATAATTGTGGAGGATCGTTCCTAAGTTCTTCTGACCTCATTTTGATACTGAGCCTCAGTAGATTTCCAAGTCTGCACTTCGACTATTAAGGCATGCTCCCAGTCTTCAAACAATCGCTCGACTGGGTCTGTTTGAGTAGCAACAGAGGTTATGGCTACCTGGTCCGTTTGAGTCTCTGTTTCTACTTCTATGGCCTTGGAATTTCTAGCTTGCTGCTTGTATTTCTTCATCCGCTCTTGCATTTTGTGTACTTGTTTCCTTAGTTTCCTGACCTCCATATTAAGCCACATTGTCTCTTTAAATTGTAGCTGATGTTTTTGTTTGACTGGGAGTCTTACGACCTTCTCTCCTGGATCTTCCATTGGCTCATTCATCGGGACTGCTTCGCTTGGTCCCTCCACTTCACCTACAGTTATTTCCTCTTGTTGCATGCTCATCACGACCAATGGTGCCCTTACAAGATGCTCTCCTGCTAATGTGTCTGTTTGAGTATCATCCACCCCACACGGTTGTGGCTTTTGTGATAGAATTGGAGGAATGGGGAGATCTTCTTCTGTGCACCGAAGGGAACGAGTTCACCTTACTCCTCTTGGAATAAAGGAAAAAAAGGAGAACTGGCAGGGATCTTCAATATTTGGTCCCGAGGTCGATGTTGCTTCTTGTGGTTTAGCGCCAACCTCATGCCCTAGTTCTCCCAGCACTTCTTCCATGGGATCTATGGTCGGGGTGATCATGACCTCTACATCATTCTGGTTATCCTCCTCCATCAACTCCATGATGACAGGAGGTCCTTGTGGAGTACCCTCGGTCGCAATATTGACCAATTCACCCACTCATGTCTATTGTGACCCCACTTTTGTGGTTGTCATGCTATCAAATTACTCTACTAGTTCCACAGGCGACGCTGGTTCTTGTGGGACAGCCTCGGCCATGATACTAGTGGGCCTTTCTATGTCAACTTCCGCATCTTCCATTGGTTCCATGGTTTTGACTTGCTCTTGAGGAGAAATCTCTTCTTCAAATGCTTTAGCTTCCATTTCCATCTCTTCTGGTTCCTCATAGTCAACATAGTCATCTTCTCCTGCATTTTCCTCCTCTGTGGATTCTGGTTCATCTTCCCTAGCAGCCACAACAGCTGCTACTTCTTCCTCTATGGAATCCTGAAATAGTTCCCATGGGATTGGGATTCATATGATGGCATTCATTACTAATAGATGAACCAGACCATGGTGGGTGATGACCGCCAATACCTGTCACGAGTCCTGAGCCGAATGTGCCATTAGGTGAAGACTTCTCAATAAGAAGGCACATTCAGTGAGAAAGACTCTACTTGGGGAAGTCGTAGGTGAGTTAGTATTCAGAGATGGTATTTGAATATGGTGGAGTATCTCCCTTCACAAGTCATATATCTCATGATGAACTCTACTACTTCTTTCCATGGATACGACAACGAATTTTGGTCGTATCCTCTACCCTTATACACGATGCTTTCTCCCACTTGTAAAAAGGGTTCAGGAAACTCCGGAAGGACAAACCTTCTTGAAAACCATCATTGTCCATTTTGAGGGAGTCCAATGACTTCTGTGATGGATTCCTCTGTCACAGGGATTTCAATTCCGTGGACCCGAGAGATTCCTTCTCTCAAGTTGAGTGCGAATTCTGTCGCAATTTCTTCGTTCGACCCTTTCAACCTGTCAAGGTAAACATTCCAGCCTGCATTCTCAAATACCTTCCATACCTCCTAATTGTTCTGAACTCTCGTTGTATCTTCAAGTTCATGTTGCATAGATCGTCCACCCATTGTTGCAGAGGCAGAGTTAGCATCACGAATGTAGTTAGCTGATAGGGGAAAATGACAGGGCTCCAAGCTGTTGGCAACTGAAATAACGTCATATCGCTTTTGGGGACAACAGATGAAACAGTGCTGGTATGTTTGAAAATGATGACAGATTGTGGTGGTACTATTAGAAATTTAATTCAGCATGTTGGGGAGGTGACTGATTATGACTATGCACGTACGAGTATGCATTTCAACATATCAAGTTATAATTATGGAGTAACGAAAACATTGGATTTTGTTTGGTGAGGATCGTGTGTCATAAATTCTTTTTCGTGGTATGCCTTCATTTATTATGACGGTTCCCCCCCCCAACTTAATTACGGCTGTCCACGACACATTTTGATGTCTTTTTGGAATATTTTAATTAAATCCATAAAAGTCGGCGGAGACGTACCTGGGGACCTACCTTTTGGTGGAGTAACAACAAAATGTTTGACGAAGTAATCGGTAATAGGACATAACAGCAGAAAGGAGTAACAAAAACAATGAATAATTAACAAAGACGGAGTAACGACGATGGTGGAGTAGCGGCAGTTACGGAGTAATGGCACTGACAGAGTAACGACAGTTGCGGAGTAACAACATCAACGGAGTAACAACACTGGTGGAGTAATGGCAGTTGTGGAGTAACAACATCGGAGAAGTAACGATAGTTGAGGAGTAACAACAGTTACAGAGTAATAGCACTTAGTGGAGTAACAACGCACACTAGTGGAGTAACAATACTTAGTGGATTAACAACACACACCAGTGGAGTAACAACGCCGAGTGTTACATTTCTCCTGGCCATATTCCTTTGTTATTCCTGTAAAATACAAATAAGTAAGAAATAAAAATACACACACACACACACACATATATATATATATATATATATATATATATATATATATATATATATATATATATATATATATTAAGGTAGAGTGAGAGTGTCCTTCATTCCAACAACCATTAAATTAGATGATTCAGAAATGTGCTTGAAAAAGGCATTTCTAGAGGCTGGACGGTGGTATAGTTTTAGACGGTGTCCGTTTACTAAGAACGAGGTATGATTCTCATGTATTGTAATTAATCTAACCGTTCCATTGTCAAACACTGCATCCACTTGATATGGCCCCATCCAGTGAGTACACAGATTGCCTTTGAAATCCTTAAATTGGGAATCGTAAAGTAATGCCCAATCTGCCAGATGAAACACCTTACTTTTGATAAATTTATCATGCCATTTCATTCTCTGTTGTTGAACAACAGTGGTCTTCTGGACAACTACTAACCGAATCTCATCCAACTCATTCAGTTGTTCCAGTCAGTGTTTCTGTGCTTTTGATGGGTCTAGGCCTACTTCTAGAGCTGTTCTGAGTGTACTGATCTCAAATTCCACTGGAAACAAGGGGACTTTCCCATAGACTAATTCAAATGGAGAAAACCCAGTTGTGTTTCTACATGTTGTTTTGTATGCCCATAAATATTCTGGAAGTTTCTATGCCCAATCCCGACGATGACTTGTTACTGTCTTTGTCAAGATATTTTCCAATACCTTGTTTGTTCTTTCTACTTGCCTGTTCACCTGGGGGTGATAGGGGGTTGTCACTCTATGTTTGACTCCATATTTCTGCATCATATTTCCTATCATGTGAGATGTGAACTGTGATCCTCCATCCGACACAATTTCCCTTGGAGTACCGTATTGGGAAAATATTTCTTCAAAAAGAAAGTTTGTCCCTACTTGTTCTGTTGCTCTTGTGACCGCTCTGGCTTCCACCCATTTAGTTACATAATCAGTGCAGACCAGGATGTAAGCTTTCTAATGAGAAGGTGGGTTGAATGGTCCAACAAAATCAATGGCCCATTTCTCAAATGGTTCAAGGACTATCTGGGGTTGTAGAGGCATTTCATCTGCTTTCCCAAGTTGTCCCATCCGTTGGCAGCTATCACACCTTCGGACATAATCCCGGGCATCACAAAAGATGGAGGGCCAGTAATATCCCATTTGCAACACTTTGTGACCTGTTCTTTTATCTGAAAAATGTCCTCCACAGGGTCCATCATGTGCAACCTTCAGTATCTCATAGATATTATCTTCTACCACACAATGCCGAATCTGTTGGTTAGCCCCTATATGAAAGAGATATCCTACCATCCATGAATATCAGGTACTTTGGTGAATAATATTCCTTTTCTCCTTATATGATAGATGATGAGGCACCTTCCCTAAAGCAATATAATTAGCAATATTTGCATACCATGGAGTGTTAGCAGATACTGCAAAAAGATGTTCATCTAGAAAATTATCTTCAATTGGTGTATTCTTACCCTCATGTTCTATCCTAGATAAGAAATCTACAACCACATTGTCCTTCCCTAGTTTATCTACTATAGTAATATCAAATTCCTGTAGTATCAAGAGCCATCTTGTGATATGACTAGGGGTAACAGGTTTATTCATTAAATACATGATAGTTGCATGATCAGTATGCACAAAGGTAGGATACCCGATAATGTAGTGCCAAAATTTATTGATGGCGTAAATGATAGCAAGGAACTCTTTCTCAGTCACTGTGTAGTTTAATTCAGCAGGAGCCAAATTATTACTAACATAGTAAACTGCATATGGTATTTTGTCCTCTTATTTTCCTAATACTACACCAACCACTATTTGGTAAGCATCCGTATGAATATGGAAAGGTAATGCCCAGTCCGACCCTCTAAGGATTGGATCGCTACATACCAATTCCTTAATTCTCGTAAAGGCTGCATCACAGTCCTCTGCATGGGCATTTTGGGTGTCGAGAAATGTTGAATTACCTTTGTCTTTGTTGGGTCCATCCAGATTCCTTCAGCTAAGAGAAAATTTCCCAGAACAATTCCCTCTTCCATCATCATATGGAATTTTGTCGTACTCAGCGAGACACGTGCTTGTATACACCTTTCAAGAAAATTTTCTAAATTTTTCAACCCTTCAAGAAATGAATCCCCATATGGAGTAAAGTCATCCATGTAGATTTCAACACTGTCATCTATCAAATCAGAGAAGATTCCCAAAATTTCCCTCTAGAATGTTGCAGGAGCATTACATAGGCCAAAAGAAAGGACCTGGTATGCGAATGTTCCCCAGGGGCATGTGAAAGTGGTTTTGTCCTGATATTTAGGAGCTATCTGGATCTAGTTATATCCACTAAACCCATATAGAAAAGAAAAAAACTTTTTACCAAACAGTTTGTCCAAAACTTGATCAATAAATGGCAAAGGAAAATGATCTTTCTGTGTTGCCTTATTTAATTCTCGATAATCCACGCATATCCGCCATTTACCATTTTTCTTAGGGACCATTACTAATGGGGAGACCCATTGGCTATCTAAGATGGGGTAAATAAAACCTACATCTAGTAATTTATGAATTTCTTCTTTCACAACATTTTTCAATGCGGGGTTCATCCTTCTCTAAGGTTGTCTCACAGGACGACAATCCTCCTTAATGTATATATGATGGGTACATGAATTAACAGGAATCCCCTTCATATCTATATAATCCTAGGTGAAGGCTTCTTTGTGTTTCCAAAGGACATCCATGAGTTTCTTCTTCTGGGATTCTGACAGGGTTGGATTAATATTCATGGTTTTTCTTGGTTCTAGTTCCACTGGGACACTTTCACTGGTTGCATCAAAAGGTAGCTCCTCTGGTCCTTCTACTGTTTCAATTGTTTCCTGAGTCTCACAGCTTAGGATAGATTCTAGGAATTGTTGATTTGTTTCAGGAATGGAGCAAGGATCATACATAAAATAGGTGATTACATCATCTTCCGATTCTATTTTCAACTGAAGGGCTTGTCCAATAGTGAGGACTGGCCTCAATTCCTCATTTTCTGTTTCGGGCTCTTTCCTGGATAAAATTTTCTTGCTTCCTGTTGGTTTTATGGATGGGTTTAGTTATGCAGGTGGGTATAACACTAAGTTTTTAATGTTGTTCCCATTGGAAATAACCATGTGCCCTGATCGACACCCAATGTAAGCATCTGCAGTAGCCAGCCATGATCTACCCAAAATCAAAGGGTGGTCGCCCACCGAAGATTGTGTCTGTAAGACCAGGAAATCTATGGGATAGTGCCATGAATCCATTGAAATTGTTACATCTTCCAACTTTCCTACAGGTTTGACTATGGATCGGTCTGCCAATTCCAATACTGTAGGTGTATGTTTCAAGTTACGAAGACCTAGTGCATGCATGGTTTCAGTGGTGATAACGTTGATGGCAGCACCTAGGTCTACCAGCACATTCAGAATCTATACCCCATTAATTTGTACTGTCAGAATTGGGTTCCTTGGATCTCCATACTTTTCAGGCATTGACTTTCCTGTCATGAAATCTGATAATTTTCCCATAACATGAATGGTAAGGGGGTCTTTGGATTTCTTTGCAGGTTTCATTGAATAGTATTCCCTAAGAGTCTTTGCATATATTGGAACATCCTTCATAGATTTTAACAAGGGAATTTTAACAAATAAGTTCTACAATTCTCCTAATAAATCAAAGTCATCTTGAGGGCTTGATTTACTCAAAGTTAGTCTCTCTGGGTAAGGTGGTTCAGATTGATGTTGTTTTATAGGAGGTGCCTGGTTTCTATCAGTTTGTTTTGGCTCTTTACTACTTGGTTCTGATTCCTTACCTTCACTATAGATTTGTTCAATGGTAACTGGAGGAGGTTGAACATTAACTGTCCGCCTTGATCGTAGATTCATTTCATACAAATCTACAATGGAAATGCTATATGAAGGTAGGTTAAAAATGTCAGTTTGATGAGCTCCCTTTCTATTAGGATTCAGATTAGGTTGGATTGGGAGCTGAGGATGGGCAGGTTGATTACCCAGAGGCACATTAGAGGGTAGTTGGAGTTTTTGTTGTGGCATCGGTTGAGGAAACTTCCCAGGAGGGGATCCTCGCCAAGTTGGAGCCCATGGGGAGCTCGAACTGGCTTGAGGGTTCCACTGCTGCCAAGGTGGAAAATGGTATTATGGCCACATGGAAGGATAGGGCATGGACTGGGGATTCATATTAGAATTATTAAAATACTAAGATGGGTCTCAGTACATACCTTGATTTCCCATTGGTGGTCAAGGTTGCCATGGATTTCTAGACCCCATGAGGTACAGTTGCTCCATGTCTTTCCCCGTTCCTTGAAATACTACTTTCAGGCCTGGCAGGTAGGGGCATGAGCTTGTTAAATGATTCAGCTCACAGATTGCACATTCCTCTATGGATTTTAGTGGACATTCCCTCTCTATATGCTTATTTCTACACATCGGGTAGAATATAGCCATAGTCCTATCCAATTCCAGCTGCTTTAGTTTTACTTGCAGCATATCCATCTGTGCTGACAGGGTGCTGAAGATATCCATTCTCAGATTGTCTAGCAGGTTTCTGATTTCTTCTTTCATGACACCTCCGCCAGACCCTTTTACTGAGCGAATTCCTTGTCTGTTTCTTGCAAGTCCTCTTGAGCACTGGATGCATAATTCGCAGATACCTTCAAAGCTTTCCTTAGAGATGTCTCCCTTTCCCACAATGTTCAATAGTTCCATTGAGTCCTCACGGAAAGATCGAAGGAGGATAATTTTTAGAATTTCCTTATCCATGTCAGAGTGACCCGACCTCTATAAGGTGTACTTGAATTGTTCCACGTAATATTCCAAACTCTCATCTTCTTTTTGTGCGAACTTGAAAAGTTCCTCCTTAATTTTCTGGGATTTACAGTAGTCCTGGTATTTTTCCAAAAAAGCTATCTGCATATCATCCCATGTGGAAATAGAGCTTCCTCCAAGGCCCATGAACCATCGCAAAGTCGTTCCTTTTAATGTAGAAGGAATTTTTTTTAACTTTTGGGCCTCCGTCCTGTAGTCATACCCTCGGTACACTATGTCAAATTTGAATAGAAAAGTGTTGGGATCTTCTGAAACAAGCCCATAAAAGTTTGGTAAGGCTACTAATGGAATAGATTTTGTGGGTGCACCAGCTCCCAGGTATCTGATTGGAAATTTGATAGTGGAGGTTGTGGGAGCCATAAATATCTTCCAATAAATGTTGGGTATTTCACTAGGCTCTGTAGGAGATGGCTGAGGCTTCCTTACCCCTTGGATCTGAGTTTCTTTAGCAACACTTCCTCGGTACCTTGGTGATGCAAATACTCCTTCGATCCCTTCTCCTGTGTTCTAATGACTTGATCCCTCAGCTACAACCTCCTCTCTCTTTTTGGAGTGGTATGACTCTATCGAGGTTCTTCTTGCGACCTCTTCCCCCTCTGTTACCAGCATAAGATTTCCTTGGTTAGGTATGCTACTAGACATTTCTTCAACTATTGGAGGGACCTGTTGTGTCGTATCACCCAAGAATGTTGTAGACAACATTGGTTGATCTACTGATTGTCCTTCAAACTTCACTCTTCGTGCCCTTGGTCTCACGGCTGCATGAGATGATGTTTCTAATTCATTCTTTTCTATAATGTGTTGGATGTAGGTCTTTCTTCCCAATTATAGTCCTCCCTTCTTTGGGGCTTTCCCTCTGCCCCCATTATTCAGTTCTTTGTTCATACAAGTGTTGGTATGATGGAGGCTCTTGGCATGAACCTAAAATGCTTTATTCTTGAATTAAGGTGTCAAAGGACCATTCCTTCCCCAAGACAAAAGATCTTATGAAAAAGAAAGGCAGCTAAAAAAACAAGAGTCTAAGGTTTAGGGCCGAGAGAAGGGCATCAAAGGACTCTTCCCTCCCCTAGAAAAGATCAAACACACCATGAAAAGACCTGATACTTTTCAAATCTGAAGCAGGGCGTCAAAAGAATCCTCCCTTCCCAGGATAAGAGATTAGCAAAAACGGAAAAGAAAAAATAAAAACAAGCAGAAAGAACACCTACGCTCAGGACCTGAAGTAGAGTGAGAAAACTTGTTCTCTCCCTAGGACGAGAGATTGACCCTCTGGTTGGTCTAGATCATTGTCTTGCACCTTGTTAGCCTCATCGACAATGGTGCCAAAATGTTGGTGTCCAGGTATGAACGATTTATTCACCATTTTTCCTACATTAATTTATCAATATGGGTACATATCCTTTCAAGGCAACATGCAAGGTATATGCAGGGGAAAGAGAACTATTCGTTCTGGCCAAGGGTTCACTATTAAGATTCAAAACATTGTTGTAAAACTAGATTAATCACAACTTCTGAAAAGCAGTCATAAGAATCAAAACACTAACAAGCATAAACTGACAAATAATACACACAGAAAGACACAACACCTGATCAGAAGAGCGGGCCCAGCTCTCTGATTAGGGATGCATTAGTCACAGTGAAGATGAAGACAACAAAATAGATAATGTTTTATAAATTTGAAAAAGGTTATTACAATCTCAATGGGGGCATCCCCAATTATAGGAATAAATTGTCTTTTATACATGGAGAGGGAGAACAACCTCTTTCCCCAAAACATGGTAACCGTATCCCCAAATATATACATTAGTTGGAATGGCACCAGTACCAGATAAACAAAATCAGCGAGATACCCAAGATGGTTCAGGGATCTGCGACTCCAGTTGCGTGGCCTCCTTATGGCTTGGTTGTTGCTGTGAATAGAGGATCTGTTGTGGGATGAAGACTTTGTTCCTGTTCTCTTGAAGATGCGGTCAAACATTCGTTTTAGTGTTGCAAATAGGTGAAACTCTGTGACATTATTTCATTAATAAAATATTCCAATAGACAAGGCAGGGGTATTTACCTTACATATTTAGCATAGTAAACATAGGTAAATAAGTGAAAAAAGTTCAAAAAGGGTAATGGAAATGAAACAGAAAGATAGCCCGATTTGGTGCCCAATAGGAGGTATAAGAACGAGTCCCAGTCCTTCCAATGCCACATGCACATACAACATTCTACATAAAATCCAACATGCTAGGAATGGACGAAATCGTGGGACATACACCACTGAAGGATTTGGACCACATCCAATTGGTCTTGATGAGGATGCCATCAAGGGGACTCTAAAAATTGTAGGTTAGCATCGACCAAGAGATGTAGTCTCAGGCACATAAAAACTTAGTTGAGATCCAATAAGCAACAAATAAGTGGGAAGCGCTGGAAAAAGATTGCGAGCAGGCCAAATCCGAAACCCAGGAGGCAAAAGAACACAGGAACAAACTGGAACGGAGAGTGGGAGAAATTTTTGGGAAACTTCCAAGCACTTTGCAAAGAAACAAACTCTCATCCATAGAAACGATCGCCCATATTACACAGGAAATTGATCGATATCAGAAGGAGATCGAGGGTCTTCGTGAACAAATCACACCAACAACTCCACCGACAGTAAAGGAGCAAAGGAGATTGAGGCAGCTCAGAAAGATTAGGTGAATCGGGATGAGTCACATGTCACTGTTGGGGGCCTGTTGGCACCAGGACAAAGTAGAAAGAAGGACGATCGTGCGAAAGAAAGAATGCAGAACCGGAAGTAACATCTAGAGAAAGAACAACATGTGCGCATGCAAGAAAGTGTGCACAAGGAAAGCGACAGTTGGAGGAGGAACAACATGTGTGTGTGGGAGGAATACCTAACGTCGATAGGTTTAGGGTTTTGGTAATTCTTTGTAAATGGTTGAATATCCCTAAATGCATAAATATAGATATGTAGGTATCAAGTATAGGTTCAACTGTTTTGTGTTGAAAAGTTGTGTATTAACTCAGGATGTCAGTATTGTTGTCCCATATTTTACTATAGTTATGCATGAGTAGATGTGGTATGCAATGTTGACTGTATGAACTATTTTTGTAAGATGTTGAGCTCGGGGAGAAGGAAAAGGGTAGATTTTGGGGATTATATCACAGGATGAGGAGCCTGGTGCGATCTAGTTCACCCCATATAAATCTTACCCATAATAGGGGAATTGTAAGCACGCGACGCCAAAAATGCAGAACTACCATAATAAAAGAGCCAAGAGACAAATATTTGTGGACGTATCCCAGGAGGGGGTGAACCATGGTAATAACTGTGTAATTTGATGAATGTATGCATCTCTTTACTTTCTTTCCACCATTTATTGTTATGCTTAATAAATGAACCAATATATTGTTATGGAACATGAATATGTTTCTTATGAAGTAAACTGTGTAATGGAAGCGTGTACCCATGAGGAATAGGTAGCTTACCTTCATAGTTCATAGTGCATGGATCTAGTTAACAAACCCCTATATCATACTCAATCCTAGGCTGTAAACACCCGAGTCTTACAACCACCCATTTAAAGCTATCTCAGGTGAGACTATGCAGTGCATTCTGTGTATTGGGTTGCCTTCTGGTTTACGAGAAGGGACGATAGTTTTAGAGGATTTGTTGGTAACATGAAAGACATGAACCTTGGGTCAACAACCCAGATAGTAGGAGAGAGAATCTTAAGACCAACACTTAGTCAACCAGCTAGAAGTGGATTGTCGCGAAGCTCAGGATCAGGGCTATGAGTTCCATTTTAGTTGGTTGTTGATCCTCATCGTGTTTACTGATTGGGAGATGTCGGAAGGTGCGAACTTCCTTGAAATTGAGTTGTTCGATCCTCCCGCTGAGAAGTTCACCATGCTTTGGTATACAAGTAATATGGGGAAACAATGGTAGTCGAACGCGGTGTTCCATGGATACTACCTGCAGCTAAAGAGGGCTATTGAGTCCTTCCCTTGAATGACACTAAACACCCTACACAGGTTCATACCATTGGTGAATTTTCTCACATACATGCATTTTATATATATCACTGCACGTGCAGATGAGCACAAAGAAGAGTTCTAGAGTTACTACAAGATAATAGAGGAGGACATGGAAGAAATTACTAAGGAATGACCTGTAGAGTATACCTTATATCGATTGACCAGGCTGAACTTTCTGACCCCGATCTAATCAAAATTCCATTGGTTACTTGTGAAGGATATGATGCACCTAGTAGTAGAAGAAAGAAGAAGACACAAGATGTACAACAGTTGAGCGGTGCATCAGAGGAAATTTCTTCAGAATCACCAGGAGGAGGAGGTGATGATGAAGTCAATAAAGAAGAGAACAATGGGGAAGAAGATAAAAAGAAGCAAGGTGAAGTAGCACCTCCAAAAAATCCCCCTGATGATGCAGAACCATCTAAGAAAAGAAAGGTTTCCCCCATGAAACCTACATCGCAGAATAAGTCCAAAGCTAGTAAGCCAAAGTTGCAGACTATGCTCATGGTCGATGACTTCAACTTCATTATCACAACTGTATCAGACACCTCAGAATATATTTTTTAGAGAAATGAAGCAAAACAGGAGACCATGTACGAAATAATTGAAGAAGAGCTGCGAGGGGTACAACAAGCCCTTCACTCCAACCGCATAGTGTCCACTACACCCCGCCATCATATGAAACTGAGTTAGGAGATGAGTCGGCCCAATTTCACAGAATAGTTGATGCAACTGAAACTCACCTTTGTCGTGTGTAGGAATAAAAATAACAGGCCACAGTGGCCCTAAAGAAAGAACAATAAGAAGTAATGGAGCAATGTCGAGTTGCACAGCAAGAGAAGGACAACCTCCAAACCAATTTTGAAGAGGATAAAGCATAGATCTAGTAGGAGAGAGAAAGGTTTCTCAC
>ML819405.1:30537-49214 GCA_009831015.1 Picea engelmannii
GTGATAAAATTATAAAAATAAAATATTTATATTTCAGGTTGGTAGGAAGGTGCTAGGGAGGACTGTTGTCCTTAAAAGTTTCAAGTGGGCGCTTGAACACAAGGAGTTGTAGCTTCCATCTGGTTGCAACTAGAAAAACCAGGGGGGTAGGGTGGTGCAAGGGAGAACTATTTCTCTTTGTTATATAGGTTGGTGCTTGTGGGACTGGAATTTGGTGTTTCCATCCAGTTAGTGCTGGTACACTCAAGGAGTTGGTGATTCCTTCTAGTGGGTGCTAGAGAAACCAGAGAGTTGGTGCTCTTAGAAAGTTGTTGCTTGTAAAATAGAGGTTGTAGCCTCAAGAGGAGTTGGAGCTCATAAGAATGATAATGTAAAGAAAATAAATATTACTTATCATATCAAGAAGAAGAGGTTTTTCCCTTTATGTGTTTCCTTAGAAAATATTTGTCTCTGTGTATTTCATGTGTGTGATTGATGTTTAATATTCTATTGCTTACTTCACTCTATCATTGTGATCGTCATTGAGTGTTCTGTGAAGAGTTTAAAACGGGCATAATTGTTTAAGAACATTAACAACTGATTCACCCCCCCTTCTCAGTTGTCCAATAGTAAGAAGCTTGACATAAGATAATAGAAAGAAGAATATTTGGTGGACGTAGCCCCATGTTGGGGTGAACCACGTATATCCTGTGTTATGATTTCTCTGTTCATTATGGTTGTTTTGTTCATGTGATTTATGCTTAGTGAAATAATGTATGCTTAGATGAATATGATATGATAAGTGATGTGAATGAATGCCAGATCTGATTTGTTTCAATATGCTAAGTGCTTAGATTTGTTAGATCTGATTGAATACTATGTTGCTATGTAATTAGGGTTTTATCTGCAAAGTAACCAAGGGTTGAATACTAATGAATGGTAATTGCTAAGTGCTTTGCTAGAATATTGTGATCACAGATCCGTGTCCCAGCTAGGTTGTAGACACTTGAGTCCTGCAACCACCCCTGCCTCTACCTCGGGTGACACTTCATCTTCTTCACAGGTGTTGTCGAAAGGGTCAGTAGTTAGTGTTTTGTTGTTGCACTGTTGAATCGTTGAACCCCAGGTCTACCCTGTGCCAACACTTGACAAAGAGAAAAGTGCTCTGGTCACTTCCTCTCTGACCATAATCTACTCTACAAGCAATTGGTTTTTCTCTTTCTCGATTTTCTCTTTGTCCTCTTCAAACTTTGCCCGAAGGTCATATTTTTCTTGCTGCGCAACCTGAAGTTGCTCTAAGGCCTCCTCCTTTTCTTGCTTTAGGGCCTCTTTGGCCTACACCTTTTCTTCTTGAACTCAACTAAGTTGAGTCTCAATTACATTTGCTAATATTTGTAGTTAGGTGGGCTCATCCCCCAATTCTACACTCTCTGTTGAAGATGACGCGGTAGACACTGTGCGGCTTGACTAGATAGCTTGTTGGATGTCTTTTAGTGCTTTCTTAATTCTGTCGTACAATGTTTCTTGGTTTGCTTCATGTCTCTGCAGGATATCCTCTTAATCATTTTCTACAGCTATGATGATGAGCTAGATATTGTCCATTGTGAGCACATTCTGCGACTGAGGCTTATTGGCTCAGGTCTTCTTCCACATTAAGTGTTTCTACGGAGAAACCTTCCTTTTCTTTGACATATCAGCGTCTGTAAGGGGATCCTTTGGCGGTGTCACTTCACGCTTTTCTTGCTTGTCTTATTTTCCTTCCTCCTCTTGGTTTACTTCGTCACCTCCTCCTCCTACAAGTGACTCGGACATAGTTTTATCTGATGCACTATCCTTCTCATCACTATCTATGTCCTACACCTCCTCCTTTTTATTATTTTTCTTTGCGCTGCTTGGTCCGTC
Organism: Picea engelmannii; assembly: GCA_009831015.1. Classification (NCBI taxonomy): domain Eukaryota; kingdom Viridiplantae; phylum Streptophyta; class Pinopsida; order Pinales; family Pinaceae; genus Picea; species Picea engelmannii. The sequence continues at coordinate 32,419 of ML819405.1, forward strand.
ATACTTGGTCTGGGTGACCAAAGGGATTTTGATGATGTCTGGGTTGGAGAGTTTTGTATCCTCGACTGGTACAAGGAATTTGGCTGGCCATTCCTTGGTTATATCCTTCATGTCTTCATCAACCAATTTATAGTAAGACTGCAGCTCCTCCTTATTTTAGTCCCTGCATGCAGTGATGTAGATGAAGCGTTGGTATACGTGGAACTTCGCTAGTGGCCTGTATGTATTCAAGGTGTTCGGGGTCATTCAGGGGAATGATTCAATGACATGCTTGAGATGTAGGTAGTAAGCATGGAAAACCACATTTGATTGCCATTGCTTCACCATATCGCTCATATACCAAAAGGTGGTGAACCTCATGGCCAATGGCTTCGATGGCTCGACTTCTGGGAATGTCTCTCCCTCCGGAATCTCCCCAGCGACAAATGCAATGAGAATCAACAACCAACTAAAGTGAAATTCATAGCCTTGGTCCTATGCTTCGCTTTGTGTCCTTATCCAACTCATTGACAAGGTAGCTCACCCAGTTTATCTACATTCCTTTGACACACTTCCCTGCGAGGTCAACTACAAATCCTATGACTTGCATAGGATGATTCTTTCTAATAATATTGCTCACTATCAACTGACAAGCTAGGCGCACTGTGCCATCTTGGATGGAGGCTACCTTGTAGCCTCAATTCCCTTTCTCCACGTCACCATATGCCTCCTTGATGCACTGTGTCAAGGAGCGATCTGATGTCTGCCCTAAGTACAACTGGTTAGGTTCTGGTCCCTACATGCTTAATCCAGTGATCAGGTGGATCAGTCCAGGATCCACAGTGATGCACCTATCCAACCAAATATACCCTCCATGGTAGCACGACAAGAGGAATTTAATGCACGCGTTAACCTCTTGATGTCGGTCGAAGTGGGGGATCTTCATCACGTTCAAGATCGTCGATCTCACGATCTCCTTGATCCACGGCTAGGGAACTATCTTAGCATTCTTCCCAGACATCTTTGTCAAGTACCTATGCGGTGCGAGAATCAAACAATTCTTCCTGTATCCAAGGTTGAAGTCATTGATCTTGAGAGCTAAGATTAGTCCCAACTATGGTCCGACTACACGTATCCCCTTCTGGAGGTACACAGTGATAAGCATGTACTCAAAATCACATGGGATGCTTTCATGAATAATCCCACCAGCCAAAGGTGGGATGTACTCAGGAAAGACCAACGGGATCTGCTTTGCGTTCTCCAAATCATTGTGGTGCTTGCTTCTATTATCAGTTGTGGTTCGACTAGACCGACGTGTAGTCAAGGAGGATGCTTGCAATCCTCCAGTTGATGAGGCTTGTATTCCTGCAAACATAACTTTCTCATTCATAAGGTTTATCAAAATATATTCCACAGATTTTGTGAGTGCGCTATGCTCGTCGGAAATTCACACTTGTAATAAAATAACTCGAGTAGGCGAACAAATACTTAAGGTAATCGAATTGATGTCGAGGTCTAGGTAGTACAATGTGGTATGCAATCACTTCTCTATTAGCTTGGATATCTTCGTTTGAAAAAAGTGGTCCCAGTGCAACGTCCGATGGGTTAAATAAGCAACGTTGTAATGGATTCCTCCAATGGGCAGGAATGCCTCAATCAATACGATTCCATCCATTATGGTGTGGTCTCAATGGTCCAATGGCAGTCTTTCTAGCAATAACTGTGTTTCTAGCTATTTCAGAGCATCATTCTAACAGTCGGGATGCCTCCAATGGTCATATAGCTTTGCTATGGCGAAGTGCCATTCTGTGCGGTTCTGCTATTTTGGTGAGGTTCAAGTTCTGAAAACCTCCCTTCTGCGAAGTCCTCTCTGGAAATTTCTGCATTTTTTCTAGCTTTGCTTTCTTCTTACTCAGCTTTCTTTCCTTCTTTCCTGTGATCTAAGTCTCCAGATTCTTCTTTCCATTCTCATTCTTATTTTCTATTAGCGTAGTAACTTCACACTGCTGAGGGTCTTTCAAAGGTTTCAAATGTGATACCTCTTTTCTTACTATTTCTGAGGTGGATGTTCTTTTCTCCTGCATGGATAGGTTCTTTAAGCCTTCTTGTGTTCTTTCAACTTTGACAACTAAATATCTTTCCTTTTGTTGCTTCAACTTATTCTCTTATTCTTCTATTAATAACTCTATTTTCCTAGCCATGAAGTCCCTTAATTCTTGTTTTTTTGGTTCTATGGCTTCCTCCTCTGCTTTCCTTCGGATCTGATCTTTCTCAATCTAGGTTTTTCCTAACAAAAGTGTAAAATGGGTGTTGTTCTCTACAAAGTTAATGACTTCAAATTCTTCTTCGGTCGATGTTCCATTGGAAATCATAGGTATATTAGTAACTCTTCCAGATAGGGTTACCATCTTTCCTCTAAACAATCCTATCCCTCCCAATGAAGGAACCATAGCAGGACTTCCCAAAATTTCCCAGGTGCTTTCTGGCATAATGTTCACATGTGTTTCTTCATCCAATACATAGTCTATGTTGAAGTCTCCTATTCTTGTCTTTATGAACTACTTCTCTTTTAATATCTCTGGTAGACTGATGTCTATGTGATCATTCAATGTTTCTTTCAGCTGTAATAACATAGATTCTGATTCTTTCTTGTTCTCTAACATATCCTTAGTTTCTTGACCTTCTTCATATTTCTCCTATCTCATGTTCATATTTTCAACTTTAGAAATCATTATAGGGTAATCCTCAACCTCATGACCAATATATTTACAACAAAGACAAGTAGGACCTACACCAGGGAATTCCTTAGAAAGATGTCCTAGTCTTCTGTAATTATAGCACAGTGTCAATCCTCTCTTTATTTTAAAACATCCCCAACCTTTTTTGTATTGTTCACTAGTTTCAATAGAGTACTTAGCCAACAATATGGATTAAGTTATGATTCGTATTCACATCATGGATTAACCCTTGTTACATATCAACACAATAGTAATCAATATTAATCACATCTAATCATTTAGCACATAACATCAGAGCAGATCTAGCATTTGTTCATATATCAAGCACTAAGCATCAATGGATCTACCTATCACACATCAAGAATAGTGCACTAAGAAAATAGATACATAAACATCATAAACAACATTACACAAAGCACAACAACAAATGATATACGTGGTTCACCCCAGAGTGGGGATACGTCCACCAACTTCTTCTTCTTCTTTATTAGTCTTCAAGATTCTTACATCTCTCTTCTCCTGCGCACAAAGCCACAAATCCAACTCCACCAAGGGACATGAGATCTTCGCACACCTCGCCAGATCCTCCTTCCCCGAATTATATCAAAGAACAAAAACTTACATAATCTGTCTACACAAATTAGTTACAAAATGCTTGCACTTGTCTCTGCAAGCCTTAACACATTCATGCACAAAGCCAACTAGCCATGCACTAAGCCGATCAATGACTAGTAACTACTTATTACATCACTTAGCTACTTATTTATACATTAGAAAAATTCATAAGCATGGGTAAAACCATGGGATGACATCCCATACCAGTTACATAAACCCTAAAAGCCCAAAAGGCCCGCAAAATGGGCGAGATCCCATGATCTCCGCTTTGTCTGGGTGCTCCATCTTCAACCATCCTTTCGAAGTCCCAAAAATGGTCAAACACAACTAACGTTTCCTCAAAACTTGGTCGAGGGCCAACAACAACCATATCAATCTCTGGCCCTTCCTCTTCAAAAATCAAATCATTGAAGAAAATAGAGGATCCAATCTCAGTTTCCACAGAATAAATGGGGTGGTTGTTTGGTTGGGCTTTGTTGCTGACCATGTATTTGAGAAATACTTCCCTGTACAATATCCTATATTGACCAAACATAGGCATAGTGGAATATGACATATCCATTTGAAAAGTCCCTTTCAACTTTTCATCCCATGGCTTAGACAACAGCATGCCAAATTTAAGAGGAATGTCAGCAACCACCACATCCATTATCATGTTTTTTTGCTCGGATTTGAGACAAAAAAAAAACACCAGATCTTTGATTAGGCCCAGGAACTTCACCTTCCTTGAATAAAAGGAGAACAAATATTTGTAATTCCTTGTGATGTCCAAGCCCAATTGGTTCATGACCACCTTGGGCATCAGGCTATGGGATGCTCCTAAATCCAACATATCATTGTGCAAAATCATATCATGGATCTTTAGACTGACATAGAAAGGGGGAACCTCATCAGCATCACTATTTTCCTCTACATGCGGGCCAAACAAGATGGCAGGATGATCATATTGTATGTTCAAAGTGTCATAAGTTTTTTCCATCTTGAGCATCTTGATGATCTAATTTCTATTGAATGGTACATAGATTTTAATCTTGGCCATATCACTTTCAAAATTAAGGGAAGATGAGCTTTTCTCTACCTCTTTGATGACTATCTCTTTTCTTGTTTCAGGTACTTTCTTTTGGGTTTCTTCCTTCTTCTTTCCTTTCCCTATGATATATTTTGCAACAGAGTCATTTTTAGGCTGACTTGAAGAAGATATGTTATTCTAAGCTTCTTTCTCAAGATTTCCCTTTGGAGGATTTGCAGGAACCTTTTTGTTTCGAAGATTACACTATTTTTGTAATCTTCATTTTCCACTGACAAACTTTCCTCATCCTCCTGCATGAAAATTTCATTTGCATCCATGAACTGGTCATGTTCTTCTTTAGTAAAAACACCTATGTTTCATTAGCATCACAACAATGCATATTGTATTCAAAATTTTCATCATAATTCTCAGTTACATAATTATTTTGAAAATGAGGTCTTATTTGTTGATCCCCCCAATTCCTCTGATCTCTTTGTCTGATTTGTGGGACTACTGGTCTTCGTTGATTCTTGGGTGGAACATCATCATGTTCTCCGGTGTTAGGATTACTGTCTAAATACATCCTTTCCATTAGTTTCTCCATGGTCTTCATCATCATTTCAAATCTCTTTTCTAATGTCTGTGAGGTTGAAGGTTGTGCCTTATCTTGAACCTTCTTCATATCCCTTTTAGAGTTGAATTTGATCTTTCCTGAGGCCATTAGATTCACTTCAACTTCTATTGAATCATATCATCATATCAACTAATAGGTGGTGGAGAATTCAGGGTTTGTCTCATAGAGGTGGGGCCATCCGGAGGTCTCGTGACCGCAAGAGTCTATCACTGTGGTGAGTGTCGCGAATGGAGTTCAGCTGAGGCAATCAACAACTCAGTTGGTACTTCATGTTTTATACTTGATTTTGAGGTGGAACTATTGTAAGTATGTGGACCACTTATGCTGACAGTCATTCTATAATTTTCCTTGGTTCTGTATGAACTATAGTGGCTTGTGATCATTGTGGATGACTGTCTCCTTCCCAAGAATGTAATTTCTCCATTGGTGGTAGGCTTGCACAATGGATTACATTTCTTTGTCATAAGTAGGGTACTTACATAAAACATCTGATAGTGTCTCACTATGATATTCCACAGGGTGGTCGTGTTGAGTGAGAACAACGCCCACAACATAATCTAAAGCATATGTCTCGATCTCAAAGGGATGTTGCAGATATAGTAATTAAAGTAATGGGGATGAGCACAAATGATTCTCCAAGTCATTTAAGGATTTTTGTTGGGATAGGACCCACACAAATGTTTCCTTACTGCCACCCCTGGTTACTTGGATGAGGGCCCATGGGATATGAGATAATCCCAACATGAAACTGCAATAGAAATTGGTGAGGCCCAAGAAGCTCTGAAGTTCAGTGAGTGTGGTTGGGGATGGCCAGTCACAGATGACCTGGATATTGGTTGGATCCACATTCACACCATGTTGATCAATGATATAGCCTAAGTAATGGAACCTGTCCATGACGAAGGATCATTTTTCCAAGTTTTCATATAGTTTGTGTTGTTGCAGGGTGTGCATAACCTGCTAAATATGCTACAAATGTTCCATGCAAGTCTTGTTATAGATGAGGATGTCATCCAGATACACCACTACAAAATTATTGGTGAAAGTTTGTAGCATATCGTCCATCATCCTCATAAAATTTGTTGGAACATTTGTCAAACCAAAGGGCATGACTAGCCATTCAAAAAGATTTTCTTTTGACTTGAAGGTGGCCTTCAATACATATGTTTGTTATATTGGGACCTGGTGGTAGCCATAATTTAGATCAATCTTACTGAAGTATTTAACCCCCATGATCTGATCAAGGAGGTCGTTGATTTGGGGAATTAGGTATCGGTTTCAGACTGATCTTTTATTCAGGGCTCGATAATAAATACAGATTCACCAGGTCCCATATTTATTCTGCACCATCATGATTGGGCTCCCACAAGGTGATGATATGGGACAAATGTGCCCCTTGTGGAGAAGTTCTTGGATTTTCCTCTTGATCTCCTCTTTTTCTAACAAAGAGTGGCAGTAGACTGGACCATTAGGTAGCAATACGCCTGGGGTTAGATTGATGGGATGCTTGACTAGGTAGTGCAGAGGTACAACGGTAGGAGAGGAGAAGCTATCTGAGTATTCTTCCACTACCTTATCCACTTGCTTCTATTGTGTGGAGATATAGGTCATCGAGGCCCTACATGTGGTTATGATCTTTCTCTCACTCTAAGAGAGAATCACAAAGAAGACAAATTTTTCAGTCTGAGAGATCACCTTTCTGCATTGCTTGGTAGAGATCAAGGAAATAGCACTAGGAGGGATTGCCTCGGGTATCTTGTACAATTTCCTGTTCAAAGTAATAATAAAACTACAAGGCATGGACTCATATACAACATGACATTTCCATAAATAAGGTTGTCCCAAAAGAACATTACAAACTTCGAGAGGAGCAACATCACACAATACCTCATCTTTGAATGTCTTGATGTTGTACGACAATCGATATTGTTTCTTAATGCGGATATCGCTTCCTTGGTGGAGCCATCCAATGGTGTAGGGTTGTTGGCACAGGGGCATACCCAGGGTTCAGTGCTACAACAGTGCACCAAAAAAACCCTAACTATCAGCCCTTTCGGAAAAACCTGCGAAGTCGATGAAGTCTCACCCGAGGTAGAGGCAGGGGTGGTTGCAGAACTCCAATGTATGCAACTTTAGCTAGGACACATATCTGTGATTCTAATCACTTAACATGGCACTCAACAGTTAACATTCATCAATATTCAGTTCTTAGTTACATTGTAATTAAACCCTAATAACAACACAACACAGTATCCATTCAGATCTATTAAATTCAAGCACTAATCACATCCACATAAGCTAGATCTAGTATTCATCCACACTATTAACCACATAGCATTAACATATCTATATATCATTCATATAGGTTAAATAACTAAGTAATAAACACAAAAACACATCAATACATCGCACAAAGAAGAGCAACACAACATGTACGTGGCTCACCCCCACCCTGGGGCTACGCCCACCAACTCTTATCTTCTTTATTATCTTTGGTCAAGCTTCTTACAGGAACAAAGATTATTATCTTTGGTCAAAGCTTCTTACAGGTCAATCTTCTCGCAGAGGACAGGAGATCTACGCACCTCGCTAGATGCTCCTTCCTTTCATTACATCACAAAGCCTTCCACAATATGTTACAACCATTTGCACTTAGCTTTGCAAGTCTCACACAATATGCACAAAGAACTTACAACTCTTGATCACATAGATCCAATTCTAGCACTTAGCACGACTTTCAACTCCCCCTTATTGCATTACCTAGCCTTCTATTTATACATTACAAAATATGCCTAAGAATGGGTAAACCCATGGGATGACATCCCCATACCCATTACATAAGCCCAAAACCCAAAAATCCCTAAAAGAGGGGCCAATATACTATGATCTATGCTTATTATTGTGCTCCACCTTCAATAGCCTATCGAAGTCCCAAAATGGACAAAAATGACCAAGGATCCTCAAAACTTGGTCAAGGGACAATAGGCCCCCAACATTCACCTGTGACTCATCCCAAGTCACTCTGATCAGACTAGTTATGCTTCCAAATACTTAAGCTTGTCTCAATCTACTTCGAATTGTTGTTGTGCCATGACCTCTTGTTCAATGAATTATTGTATGACTACTTCGTTGACAGGTCCCTCTAGGCGTTGTTCAACTGCAGTGACGACTTGCTCCAGTTCCGCTCCTTGACCTTCGATCTCTGTGAACAGTTGGTAAGCCTTATCCTGTATAGGTTGGATTCTATGAGTTACTTACATAAATATACTTTGAATATCGTGGATCTGCTGCGAGGCAGTGCGCTGCTCCTGGGATCATTTTATTCTTTCCACAACTAACAGGGGATTCAACTGTGCCTGTATCGTTTCAGCTTGATACTTTGCCTCTTGGAGCTACGACTCCAGTGACTTCAATTATGTATTCTCAGTAATTTTCTCATATGTCTTGGAACTATGATTAGTGCGTTTCTTACATTCCATGGCAATGGATTTTATTATCTCAACTGCACTTCGAGCAGTTGCTTCTCTTTGATCCCTCACATCCTGTAGGGTGTTGGGCACTGTGTGGAGATCTAAGTCTGTTGTTCATTGTTGTAGCTGTTGGATAGCTTCTATGATATTCTCTACTTGATGCATGACTCGGTCTTCTATTTGTGGCTCTAAGCCCGTCACAAGGTGAAGTTCTCTGTTGACTACTTCTCTCACTTCGAGTTTCTCTGCGAGAAACTGTTCTTTTTCTTGTTTCATTTGTATTCTCTCTTCTTCAAACTTTGCTTGGAGAGAAACCTTCTCCTACTCTAAAACTCTGCATTGTTCTATGAATATTCCTTGGAATTTCTTCAAGGCTTAGGTGTCTTTTTATTTTTCTTCTTGAGCCCGACGAAGGTGAATTTTGACCATATCAGCTAGTTGGTGGAGTTGGGCTGGCTCATCTCCCAAATCTATTTCTCCTGATGGCAGGGGTATTGTGGAGACTACACGGCTGGACAAAAGGGCATGTTGTAACCCTTGGATTTCGACCTTAATTCTATCATACATTTCCTCCTTCTTAGCTTCTTTCTTCTCCATGATTTCCAATGAAGCGTCATTGAAAGTTGCGATGATGAAGTCAAAATCATCCACAGTAAGCACAGTTGTCATCTTGGTCACGGTGGATTTGATTTCTTCTGGGAAGAAGGTTTCGGGGGAGAAACCTTATTTTTCTTCAGGATATCAACCTTGTCTCTGGGTGGTGTTACATTGCCTGGCTTCTATTCAACTCCTTTTCCATTTAGTTCTTCTACTTCATCATCACCCCCTTGATCAAGTATTAGTGAAGCAGTTTTTCCTGAGGCACTGCTTAAATCTTGGACCTCTTCAGTCTTCTTCAATCTATTGGGCCCAAGTGTATCTTGTTCTTTATCCATGGTCTCTGGGCTGTTAGGGTCACACATCTCTGCAGGGTCTATGGGAATAAGGAGGTATTCCGACCAGTCCTTAGTGATCTCCTCGTGGTCTTCTTCTGTGAGCTTATAGTATGATTGGAGTTTCTCCTTATGTTCATCGTATCACATTGCTATGTAGATGAAGTGTCGATCTACGTAGAACTTCATCAGGGGTCAAAACCTTTGTAGGGTGTTTGGAGTCATGAGAGGTTCAGCTTTGATGGATCTCTTTAGCTGCAGGTAATAGGTGTGAAAAACAACAGTCGACTGCCACTATTTGTTCATATCACTCGAGTACCAAAGGGTTGTGAACTTCGTAGAAAGCAGCTCGAATGGTTCAATATCTGTGAAGGTCGCACCTTTCAGCATCTCTAAGGCAACACAGGCGATGAGGATCAGGAACCAACTAAATTGAAACTCGTAGCCTTGATCCTGTGCTTTGTGGAAGTCTAGCTCCAGCTGATTAACTAGGTACTTTGCCCAGTTCATTTGTAGGGCTTCCACATAGTTCCTTGCGAGGTCAATGAAAAAACATGTGACTTACGTAGGTATGTTATTCCTTACTAACTTTTCGACTATTAGCTGGTAGGATAGGCGCACTGAACCATTCTGGATGTAGGCTACCTTGTAGCCTCACATTCCCTTTTCAACATCACTGTATATATCCTTGATCTTCTGTGCTAGCGTGCGATCTGTGGCTTTTACTGGATAAAACTCCTATGGGTCAGGTCCTTGCATACTTAATATTGTGATCCTATTGATCAACGTTGGATCGACTGTAATATGATGGTCTAGCTATAAGTAACCACCATGGTAACATGAAAGTAATAGCTTGTACAGGCGTTCACTTCTTGGTGCCTTTCGAAGTGTGGGATTTTCATTACATTTAATAGGGTGGACTACGCGAGGTTCATCGTCCACAGTTGGGGGATTATCTTTGAGTTCTTCCTGTTTGTCTTGGTCATGTATTTATATGGGGCGAGCATACTATAGTTATTTCAATCTTCGAGGTTGAAGTCACTAAAATTCAACGACTGTTGTGCTCGAACTGTGCATATCCCCTTCGGGAGGTACGTAGTAATCATGGAGTAATCAAAATCTCTTAGCATGCTATCTCAGCTCACCGCATCAGCCAGATGTGGGATGCAATCGGGCAATATGGATGGGATTAGCTTCGCATTGGCTAGGTTATCTATGTGTTTGGTTCTCTTTTCCGCTGATGGTGGGGGTAATCCAGCTCCGCGAGTAGTCGATGGAGAGGCTTGCACTCCTCTCGTTGATGATGCTTGAATACTTGTAGACATTGTTATTTCAGTCATTAGGTCAATGATAACTTCTTTGACAATTTTCTCTGCAACGCTAATCTCGTCCGACATGCACGCTAAAGGTTGAATATCTCGATGTCAAAGAGTAATTGCTTAATGCAATGGGATGAATGGTAATAACATGATGATCACTATGCAAAATCAACTAATCTGTGGGCTCATATTCATGGTTAGAAAAAATGTTCTTTTTGTGTGGAGCGACGGGATAAATAGATAACTTGGCAACGGATCTCTTGCAATAGGTGAGAAGCCTTCATTAACTCAGTTATGTTCATTATGGTGTGATTCCAACAATCTGGTGGAAAGTTTTTTTATCATAAATGCCTTTCTACCTGTTCGGAACGTCGATCTGATGGTTATACTATCCCCAACAGCTATATTGCTTCGCCATGGCGAAGTTCCATGTGACAATGTTATGATATTCCGACGAAGCTCCAATTTTACAAATTTTCCTTCTGTGAAGTTCCCTCGGGAACCTTCTGTAAATTTTCAATCTTAGCTCTTTGCTTACTTAGTTTTATAGCCTTCTTTCCAATGATCTTTGTCTTGGACTTCCTTTTTCCATTCTGATTCTTATCTTCTTTTGGCAGAGTAACTTCGCGTTGTTGAGATTCTTTCCTAGAAATCAGGGGTAATACTTCATTTGTATCTAGAATAGGTACTTCAGTCTTCTGTGGGTCTTCTAGTGTTCTTCCTACTTCGACATCCAAGTCTCTGGTTTTAAATAAATTTGCTTGGTTCTCCTTTTCTTCAATCAAGTGTGTGATCCTCCTAGTCATGAAATCTTTCAACTCTTGCTTCTTCTACTCCAAGATTTTTTCTTCTTTTCTTCTGGCCTGATCTCCTTTAATCCAAGGTTTTCCTAGTAACATAGCAAATGGAGCATTGTTCTCAATAAATTTAACAACTTCAAAGTCTTCCTCTGTTGATGTCCCATTGGCATTCATAGATATCTTGGTGAGATTTCCACATAGGTTTATCAACTTTCCTCTAAATAACCCTATTCCTCCCAATGAAGGAATCATAGCAGGCTTTCCTAGAATTTCCCAAGTTCTTTTTGTCATGATATTCACCTATGTTTCTTCATCCAAAACACATTCAATGTTGAAGTCTCTTATTCTTTCTTCAATGCACTCTTTTTCTTTGAAGATCTCTGATAAGCTAACATGTCGGTGATCATTCAAGGTTTCTTTCATCTGCAGCAATACTTTCTCTAATGTCATAGCCTCAGTTTCTTGATCTTCCTTAGGGTTTTCTTGGTTCATATTCATTCTCTCAACCTTAGCAATCATTCTAGGGAAATCTAAAACTTCATGGTACATATCTTTGCAACAGAGGCAACTAGGTCTTCTTCCAGGGCATTCCTTAGCAAGATGTCCTGGTTTTATGCAATTGTAACAAAGAGTTAATCCTATATTTCTCTTAAATGATCCCCAACCTCTCCTATACTGCACACTAGGATCATGGTATCTAACCTGCAACAAATTCTTTCTAGGGTCCTGCATCCATTCGTTAGTCCAAACATTATTTCTATGCATAGGTATAACATATCTTTCACTATTCTTATCAGATCTACTCATATCAAATATTATTTCTTCTATCAGTGCCCTAGTTTTCAAGCTAAGAAAAATCTTATCAAACATGCCTAGATCCATACTTTAGAAACAAAAATTTCCACTAATCTTACTTCTACATAGCACAAATCTTCCAGATCTAAAACTTTTCACTATTCTTACCTTTATCAAAGCACAAAGCGTTCATATCTAAAAATTTTCACTATTCTTACCTTTATCAGAGCACAAAGCATTCAGATCTTACCTATTTTATTCAGATTAGACTTATTTTCTTTACCACAAAGATTCACAAACTAAGCAAAGTACTGCGCACTAGAGCAATAGATCTACACACAAGGATTTCACAATTTTAGGTCAGGTCTTCGCAAAAATCTTCTTTTTCCTTAGCTCCCAACAATCATAGTTTGAGGTCAGATCTTTGCATAGAGATTTATCTTTTCTCAGTTCCCAGCAATCAAATTTTCAGTCCAGATCTTTGCACATAGCTTTCTATTTTCTCAGTTCCCGGCAATCAAAGTTTCAATCCAGATCTTCACACAAAGCTTTCTCTTTTCTCAATTCCTAGCAAACACAGTTTCAATCCAGATCTTCACACAGAGATTTCTCTTTTCTCAATTCCCAGCAAACATAGTTTCAATCCATATCTTTTCACATATCTTTCTCTTTTCTCAGTTCCCATCAATCACAGTTTCATTCGCGACAACAAAACCATTTGTTGGCACAGGGGCAGACCTAGGGTTCAACGCTACAACAACACACCAACAAAACCCTAACTATCGACCCTTTTGGCAACACTTGCGAAGCAGATGAAGTCTCACCCGAGGTAGAGGCAGGGGTGGCTACATGACTCCAGTGTCTGCAACCTTAGCTGGGACACAGATCTGTGATTCTAATCACTTAACAGGGCACTCAGCAGTTAACATTTATCAATATTCAATTCTTAGTTACATCACATTTAAGCCCTAATCACAACACAACGTAGCATCCATTTAGATCTATTACATTCAAGAACTAAGCACATACACATAGGCCAAATCTAGTATTAATCCACACTATTAAGAACATAGAATTAACATATCTATCTATCATTCATCTAGGTTAAAGAACTAAGAAATAAACACATAATCACATCAATACATCGCATAAAGTATAGAAACACAACATGTGCGTGGTTCACCCCCACCCTAGGGCTACGTCCACCAACTCTTCTCTTCTTTATTATCTTTGGTCAAGATTCTTACAGGCACAAAGCATCCAAGTCCCACTCCACAGAGGACATGACATATGCACACCTCTCTAGATCCTCCTTCCTTTCATTACAGCACAAAGCCTTCCCTAGTATGTTACAACCACTTGCACTTAGCTCTGCAAGTCTCACATAGTATGGACAAAGCACTTAGAGCTCTTGATCACATAGATCCAATTCTATCACTTAGCACAACTTGCAACTCCCCCTTCTTAAATTGCCTAGCCTTCTATTTATACATTACAAAATAGGCCTAAGCATGGGTAAACCCATGGGCCAACATCCCCATACCCGTTACATAAGCTCAAAACCCAAAAATCCCTAAAAGAGGGCTTGAGATTCCACGGTCTCCGCTTCGTCTTGTGCTCCACCTTCAAAATCCTGTCGAAGTCCCAAAATGGTAAAAAATGACCTAGGATTCTCAAAACTTGGTCAAGGGCCAAAAAGGTTTGTGGGTGCAGTGTTGTCGTCAAGGCCAATCATTTGACGACCTCTGCTGATATGAGGTTCTTATGGCTACCATTATCAATGATGAAATGCGGCGTGGTGTGTTTTACCCACATCTATGAATGGAAGAGATGCTCACCTTCTTCTGGTTCGTCTGGTTCACCAAGCTGGATATTTATGGTAGCAACGGTGGCACTGGGTTCAACGTCAATGATCCATATTCCTCATTCTAGTTCTAAATCAGAGTTATAACCCACATCAGATTCAGAGGCTTTCACTTCAGCCACCAGCGACTGCTTTAAGTGACAATCGACAGTGTTATGCTAAGGGCTCTTATGGAAGTCACACCACTTCCTAGTATCTTTCTTTGTCTTTTTGGTGTCCTTCTTTGCTTGCGGCTTGGACTGGTTGTCCTGATACTATCCATATTTTCTCTGTCCTTTTTTTTGTGGGTTGGGTCTTCCCTTTCCTGGCTTTTGTTGTGAGGGGTTCCCAGTCCCAAATTGTCGTGTCTTTTGTTTGATCTTCTGCTCGATTTTAACGACATATCAGTAGGTCGTGCCCAAGGATGAGATGTACATAAATTCCATTTTGGTCTGGATGTATCTATGCAGAGCATCACGATACTTGAGAGCCAGAAGTCACTCTGAATCTTTGATATCTAGCTTGGTGCACAAGGTATGGAAGATATTTGTTAAATCTGACATTGCTTGGTCTCTTTCTTTCCCCAATGTGGTCTATTTGGTATACAAGTCATCATAACTTCCAACAATGTAGTATTGTTCCTTAATAGCACCCCTGAAGGATTTACAAGTGGCCACAATTGTAAATAATGAGGGATCCTCTGTTTCCTTTTGCTCGTAGAAAGTTTCCCACCAATATTTGACATTGGGAATGGATTTAAGGAGCACAAAAGTAATATTTTCTCTATTCAAAAAGTTATGGACATAAAAATACCCTTCTAGTATATTCAACAACTTGTCTACAACATCTTCATCTATCTGGCCTTCAAATGTAGGAATATCGAATTTGATTTGTACCTTTAAGGGGGAAGTGCCTCCTCTCGAGAAAGATGTGTCACCTGTTGGTAGCCGACGAAGGATTTGTGCGAAACTATCCATCATCTCATTCCTTTGTTGTGCGAGGGATTCCTTAAGAAATTTTTTGAAAGGATCACTTGTCCCTTCATATTTATTTTATCCTACCATGAGAGGTTGCTTTGGCATGCAAGATCTTTTGTCCTCAAGAGAAACAAGCTCGAGACCCTAACCTCGTTGGGGACATGCATTAGGACAACAAGGAGCAGACCTCTTTGATACCGTTGATCCAAATTTTATAATAAAAATGAAATGAATACAGATTATTAAAGATTCTTAACATAGAATAATAGAGATACAATAAAACTAGTTTTCTATTCAATAAGGAAATAATCTAAAACTGTAAAATGCAGCGGAAAACAAGCTTATTGGAATGGTGGCGGCTTATCTTTGAGAAGAGATGTGACGGTTGTTCTCATTCACAAGAATATGATTACAATGAGGCTCTGAAGGCCTTTTTACAATAAACAGCAAACACCCTAGACATTTAAAAACCTAACCCTAGGAGATGAAGTGCCAAAAGTCATGTGGGCCCCGTTTGGGTAAGTTAGCACATCAACTTCTCGGGGTCGTAACTTCTGCACATGATCTCAGTTTTAGGTGCACGATATCCCTTTGGAAAGGTCTAACCAAGAACATCAATTTTTGACTGGCCCAGGTCAGTGCCTTTGGTATTCACTTGGGCCCCAAATCCCCAAAAAACGTCGTTTAGGGCATCAAAATGACCCCGAAAGTTTGGAACCCGAAAAACTACTGAAAAACTACCAAGGTGGAAAATTGTTTTTTGAGCCAGTGGAATAGGTGGATGGCCACCAATATCCACCTATATCACATGGAGAGTTTTGTTTTCACAATCTTCCACACAATTTCTCACAGTCCATTTCGCAACACTAGTTTTGTATCAACACACTCCACTACACCATTTATCGCACTGGTTCAAAGAAACCTGCATATTTTCTTCTATGCCATTGACCCTTCTCTTTTTCAGTGATCTTTTCATCATTCAATCCTTTTGTGCACTTCTGTTTTCATCCTTTAACGAATTCCTATGCCTATGCACTATACTTTGTGTCATACTTTCTACACTATTGATCCTATTTTGTGCCATTGATCCTTTCGTCCTTCGATCCTTCTACGCACTTCTTATGTCTATTATTGCACTATAACAGATCATGTCCATGACCACTTTTACATTAATGGAAATCAAAAGAGAGTTCATATATGTTCTAAAATGTGACTGGCCATGTAGTGGCCTTGTAGAATTCCTGCAGAAACCTTGATAGATCTAAAATTCTAGTTAAATTGAACACAAATAATTTGTTGATATTCAAGAGATGAGAGAAAGTTTTTGTTCCATAAATCAGAGAATTATATTAATAAAAAAATTAATATACATGAGAAACCATCCTCAAAAAGAAGATGTTAAGCCCTAATATTGGCTCATTACCCCTTAATTGGGGCATATTAGATTAGTAATGTTATTTATTACCCCTTAATTGGGGCATATTAGATTATTAATGTTATTTTATTTATGTCGGATTTAGGCCATTAGTTGTAATTGTACCTCCTAGTCTCCTATATATACCAAGGAGACATTTTCATTTTGATCATCTTGTACTTGAACATTTAAGTGGGGTAAAAGGAGGTTTCCCCCTCGAAGAGGCTTATTATCTGAAATTATCTCTTTTTCAAGGCATTGAGTACTTTTA
>ML819405.1:54914-85507 GCA_009831015.1 Picea engelmannii
CCACAAAAGAGGAAAAAAATGTTGAGTGGCCAAAAGTGACCTACTCAGTTGTCTCCACCACTCCAAGCATAGCTCTCAGTTCTGAATTTTTTTTTTCAGTGAAGGACTTGGTAAAGATGTCTGCAACCTGTTGCTCTATGGGGCAGTACTGTAGTGAAATGAATCTTCCATGAATCATATTTTGGATGTAATGCATGTGATGAAATTCCCATCTGTGAGAAGTGGAAATGGCCAAAACTAGTCGAATGGAGTCCATTTTTGCAACAGGTGCAAATGTCTCTGTGTAGTCTATGCCATGTTCCTATGAGTATCCTTTTATGACAAGTCGATATTTTTTACTTTTTGATCTCACCATATGCAGAAATATTTTTTTGATATATCCATCGGCATCGAACAAGCTTTCTTCCTTTCGGAAGTGGAACCAAGTCCCATGTGTTGTTGTCCATAAGAGCAGAGTACTCTTCATCCATGGTAGCCTCCCAAAGTGGGTTTCCAGCAGCCTCAGAGTGTGATTGTGGATCTGAACCAAGTGACATATAGAAATGTATGGGAAGTAAAGGTTCTGTGGCAGCCAGGCCTTGAGGAGCCCCAAAAAACCGTGATCTATTTCTTCTTGTATCCGCAGGATCACCGACTAGTTCACCTGCATCTTGCAGGGTTTTTTCTGCCCAATTTGGCAACTGAGTTGGAGAAGCCATGAATTTCTCCTCATATTCTGTATCAGAACCAAATTCTACTCTGATGGTTTCTCTGAAGTGCTCGAAGAATTTTCTGACTCCTCCTTATCAGTGACAGCAAGCGGTTCCTCGGCAAGGTCTTCTGAAAAATCATGCAGTGATTCTTCTTCAAACTTCACACTTCGAGCTAGAATTAACTTTTCAGTGTGAGAGTCCAGAAATATATATCCTTTGACACCTTTAGGATATCCAAAAAATATGCATTCAACACTTTGAGGCTCCAAATCCTTCCTCTTATCTGTCGGAATGTGAGCCCATGCTCATGAACCAAAAATACGAAAGTGTGACACTTTCGGTTTCTTACCGGTCCAACATTCAAAATGAGTGGTGCCTTTGAGTGATTTGTGAGGAAATTGGTTCTAAATGTATTCTGCACAATTAATAGATTCATCCCATATCTTGGGAGCTAATGATTTCAACTGTAGCATACAATTGGCCATCTCTTTTTAAGGACCATTTTTTCCTCTCCACAACACCGTTATGTTGTGGTGTATATGGCACTGTGTGTTGTAGTTGTATACCTGCATCAATACAAAGTTGTTGCACATATTTGTTGACATAATCCACCCCATTATCAGTATGGAGTATCTTAATCTTACAACTAGACTCATTCTTAGCAAGTGCTTTAAATTCTATAAGGCATTCAAATACTTCCGATTTTAATTTCAAAAAAAATACCCAAGTAAAGCGAGAGAAATGTTCTATGAAGGTGAGTACATATCAAGCCTTACTGATTGAAGGCTGCAGGAATGGGTCCTTGATGTCACTATGAATCATCCCAAGAGGTGAAGAAGCTATCTGTGCCTTCCCTTTTTCAAACTTTTTCTCTAGATGCTTGCCAAGAATGCATCCTTGACATACACCACTTGTGAATTTAATAGGTGGCAATCCTTATACCATGTTTTCCTTGCTGAGTTGATGAAAGTATTTATAGTTTAGATGGCCAAATATTTCATGCCATAACCTTATTATATCATTAGATTGTGATATAAATATAGTGCTAATAGATTTAGGAACAAAGTGGGAGAAGAAATACAAACGAGAACCGTGATCTACAATTCCATGTGCAAGTTGTGAGCCTGTGGAAATGTCAGTAATCACTGCGAAATCCATAGTGAACTCCACCTTCCTTCCAGAGCCAGAAAGAGTGATATTATATATAAATAGAAGATTTGCAGACACCGAGGGAACATGAAGCACATTTTTGAAGCAACCCCCTTCAAGATCAACAATTCCTTCTCTGCACACCTTTGCGGGTGTGGCATATCCCAAGTAAATTAGGGATCTGGTGCTTTCTTCGATTGAGGAAATTTCATATTTTGATGAAGCCATATGGTTCTATGCACCTGAATCAAGGATCCAAGATGATGGAGTGGATGTGACAGACATTAAATCATGACCATCTCATTCTCTCCCTCTTGTTCTATTATCATATTTCTTCTTTGCATTTTCGGGCACCGTGAGATTGTCCTGCTGCAATTTCTTAGACATCTCATCGATAGTATTCCTCATGCAATTTTCTTCAGGATGAAAAAATTTGGAATAGTATCTGCAAAGTTTTATTTCCTTCTTCTTCTTACCCTTAGGCTCAGAAGAGTTATTTGAAGATTGTGCGGATCTCTCCTTCTTCAATTTAGGAAATTTAAGCGTTCCTTTTTTTTTGTCTTTTCCACTGCTCTTTGGAGCATTAGTAGCCGCAAGTGATTGGTTCTTGGAATTCTTGATGGCACCCATTTGGACTAACTTAGATTTATCTTGAGTCAATTCTGCAATGAAATCATTCAATGCAGGCATTTTCCATTTTTCCTGAGTCAATTTAGATGCTTGAAAAGATGACACAAATACGGAATATTCAGGGCCTAATTTCGAGAGAATTGAAAGGATGAGTTGTTCTTCCTCTTTCGTGACTCCACATGAATTAAGTTCAATGAGGAGGGATTTTCACTTGGTTAAGAATTCTTGCAGGTTTCTGAAATGAATTGGACTTAGGGATATGAGTTCATTCTCCAGTTGATGCACTCTCATTGCACCCTACTTTCCGAATAGTCCTTCCAATGTGGTCCAGACCACATCGGGAGTAGTGGCTCTACTGACATGAAAGAGGAGATGTCTAGAAATTGATAGGCATATCAGCCCAATTGATTCATATAATTTATTGAAATACTTTATCTTCTCCGCTGTAGCAGTCAGGTTTTTCTCCGTTCCCATTGTTACCCAGTAAATCCCTTTGCTTCAGAGGAGAAGAGAGATCTCTATATTCCATTTGAAGTAATTGAAAGAATTTAGAGTGAGTTTTGTGGGATGAGAGATATGATCCATTGTTTATTTCTTCACCTCTTGATGATCTATACCTTCAAATAAAACCATGTACAATCCACTAGATTCAATCTAACTCTGATACCATGTAGAATTCCTACAGAAACCCCGATTGATCTAGAATTCTAGTTAAATTGAACACAAACAATTTGATGATATTTAAGAGATGAGAGAAAGTTTTTGCTCCATAAATAAGAGAATTATATTAATAAAAAATGAATATACATGAGAAACCATCCTAAAAAATAAGAGAGGAGGTGAATATATAGAATTTCCAACATAGAAATTCTAGTAAAAAAAAACTAGAAATAGATAAAATAGGTGTCATAAGCTAAGGGAGACCACATAGTTCGACCTATACCACTAAAGATACATTTAACACACTCATTAATGTCCACAAGATTCAAGTGATGCACATTATCTCACTTAGGCTCACTTAACTGACAAGAGAGGCAGTTCCAAATCACTTAACTGACCCGAAATAGTAGTTACTAATAATAGTAATGGAAAAAATCATTAATTAAGAAATAAATCTCTCACTCAAAGAGGAGGTGTGAATTCCCCAATAATAGATGAGTTTTTTCATGGGGGAGTTGGAATAAATCATGAATAAATCAAGAAAATCAAGAATAAATCRAGAAAATCAAGAATCGAGAGTTGAGTCTTGATCTAAAATTAGTAGTTTTCCCTAAAATCTAAGGATGAGGTGCCCTTATTCTCTATGTGGCCAAATTAGGTGAAATAAAGTGTAAATGAATGTATTAACCAATATCTAGGAGTMTAAGCTAGGTATAAACTAATGTAAGTTAGGGTTATTCTCCMACAGGCCTTTATGTTGAGCTACTCCCTTTCAATGTGCACAACTCCAAGATGCTTATGCTAAAATTCTCCCCCTTTTAATGTGCATMAACAAYAGAATTATGCTAAATTTCTCCCCTCTGTCAATGTGCATCAACAAAATTCTTATGCTAAGTTTCTCCCCCTTTCAATGTGCATCAACATTGAATCAACATCGATCTTTTGCTCCCCCTTTCAATGTGAATTAGCATCAGGTTTCTTATCATAAAATTATCCCCCTTTGAATGTGAATCAACATGAATTTTCTTATGCTAAATTTCTCCCCATTTCAATGTGCATCAACATCAGGATTTTGTTATTCCCACCCTTTGACAACAATGACAAAGAGATTATTTGGATATTCTTTCTGCCAAGCCTCATTGCACACACAAAACCATCCTTAAACATTATATTATAAATAAACATTGAAAAATTTCAACTGTTCACATCTCCACAACATCAAACTTTTCCTTGATACATAAGCAAGTGGGGTACTTTTCGAAGTAGTGAAGTGTGTTCTTTACTGAAGATAGGAAGATGATATCACCCCTATCTTCTGTATAAGAAACTCAAAGGTATCTTTAGTTAATGACTTGGTAAATATATCAACAATCTTCTCTTTGAAGGGAACATACTCTAATTTGACCACCTGATCATTAACCTATTCTCTGAGAAAATGATATTTGATAGGTATATTCTTATCACTGGGTATATTTCAATGGGATTTTTAGAGAGATTAATGTTGGACATAGTGTCATTAATGTGTTTTCATTGCAAACTCTTGAACGATGCACAAATATTAAAGATTAGGTGGGTTAGCGAATGAATATCAAATCTCAAAAGAGATGGCGCAATGAAACTCAGAAGGATCATTGGAGGAATAGTCAACAATCAGATCAAATCAAGACCGTTGGTATGCATGCACCAGATCAATGATAGGGATGAATTGTAGAGAGAAAAAGAAGAATTAAATGACTCGCTAGTTCCAATACCTCAATTGGTCTAGATCGTGAGATGTCATAAACTCAAATATCGATGACTTTGGATGATCCAACAAACGATCAGATTAAGTCAGATTAAGTTGTGACCGTCGAATACGCAAGTTCTAGATCAAGGACATGGATAAATTGTGGAGCTTTGGTGATGAATTAAACCACTTGCAAGTTGTGGTTCCACAATCCACATCAACCGTTGATGGTCACTCGACTGTTGGAACACTTTAAGTGGAAGGATAAAATGAGAAGAAATATTTGAAGGACCCTCCAAATATTTCTTCTTATTTGAAGGACCCTCCAAAGAAGAAAAAATTTATGTTAGTCGTCGGATCAAATTAAGTGGAAGGATAGGATAAGAAAAGATGGAGGGTCATTAGTTAAATCAAGGAAAAGAAGCATCGCAAACAGATCGATCTGTCGATCTAAGATCTTGATCAAACGAATATCATTCATTTTGGGTTAAAATATGTGAGGAGGTTACATTTTGGGAATTACCCGAAGTCCCGAGGTAATTTGATATTAAGAACACTACCTATTATTTACAATCCTAAAATTTCCGCTCTTGAAGATCGGGAAAATCTAGATAAACTCACCATGTATGAAATGTATGGAATCCTCATAGCCTATGAGTTAATATTAGGTCATGAGAACCTCCCACAAGAATATACAACCTTCAAGGTACTCAAGAAAACAAAAAATCAGAAGAAAAAACCTCAATCCATCCATCATGAAGAATCTGATGTGGAAGAAGCCAATTTTATTAGAAAACTTCAGAAAGGATCAAGGAAGTACAAAGGAAATCTTCCTTTCAAATTTTTTAACTATGGAAAGGTTGGCCATTTTGTAGCCAAGTGTCCCTATCCTAAGGAGGACCCTGAATATGAAGAAAACAAAACTAAACAATACAAGAAGAAGGAAAAACCCAACTACAAGAAAACACTTTACAAAGGGAAAAATATTTTTTACTCAAAAGAAGAAAACAATAGTTCGTCAGAGTCTAGTGACAGTGATGAATCTAATCATGATGAAGTCCTTTTTCTAGGTATTGAAGAGTCTAATGAGATAGAAGAAATTAAACATGAGAAAGAGTGAGAAGATGAGGCAGAAGTTAATGTGGAAGAACAACTTCTCAGTGCCTTGCATGAATTAAAAAAATACAAAACCAGATATAGACAACTAAAAAAATTTGTAGTTGAACAAAAGGAAACAATGACGTGTTTTTGAAATTAAATAAAAAAAGGGTAAAATTACATTTGGTGACAATGCTTCAGGTAACATACTTGGGAAAGGCACTATGATTTTGGGAAAAGGCAAAGCCAAGAGTGTTCTGCTTGTTGAAAAACTAAAACCTAGCATATTAAGTGTCAGCCAAACTTGTGATCAGGGGCACTTTTTCATCTTTGATTCCAAAAAATTTGAGATTAGGAGAGAAGACACGGGAAAATTGGTTGGTATTTCTCCTAGAACTCTCGATAATCTATATATACTAGATGCAAAATTGAATGAGGAATTTCATATAAATCTAGTAGATGAAAGTTGGCTATGGCATAGAATGTTGGGGCACATTAACTTTGACAATATAGTAAAAGTCAGCAACCTTGGTGCAATAAGAAACTTTCCAAAGATCATAAAGACCTCAAATACTATGTGTAGACATTGTCAACTAGGGAAGAAAACTAGAATAAGGTTGAAAGAAAAAGAATACTCAACCTCAAAACCCTTATATCTTGTTCACACTGACCTATGTGGACCTAAAAGGAACAATAGTTTGCAAGGATAGTCTTACTTTATGTTTTTCATTGATGATTTTACTAGAATGGATTGGATATGTTTTCTCAAAGAAAAATCAGAAGCACTTAACAAATTCAAAGCCTTTAAAACCCTTGTTGAAAATGAAAAGGAGACAAAAATCAAATTTCTTAGATTAGAAAATGGTGGTGAGTTCACCTCAAAAGATTTTGATCTCTTCTATGAAACCCATGGAATAAAAAGACAATTATTTGCTGCCAGAACACCTCAGCAAAATGGATTGCTGAGAGAAGGAATTGAACAGTTCAGGAGGCTGCAAGGACTATGCTCAATGAAGAAAAATTGTGTGATGGATATTGGAGGGAAGTTGTGAGAACAAAAATATACATATTGAACAGAGGTCATCTCAGGATTAATAGTAATAAAATCCCTTATGAACTATGGTTTGGAAGAGCTCCATTGGTAAAATACTTCAAGGTCTTTGGAAGTAAGTGTTACATCAAAAGGATTGATAAGAATCTCGAAAAATTTGATGCTAGATCTGATGAAGGTATCTTTCTTCGATATTATTCTAACAATAAAGCATATAGATGCTACAATCTTATATTACATAATATTTTTGAAAGTGCATATGTCAAGGTGGATGATCTAAAAACGATAAGGATCAAAAATCAAGAGACTATGCTTGAAAGTGAAGATGAAGATGATGATGAGTCAGTTGGTACACAAGAAGAAGAAGTAGAAGAAATTAAATAAGAAAGGGAAGAGGATGATATGGACACTAGTGAAGAAGAATAATATATTCAACAAGAAGAGATAAAAAAAGAATCCCCAAGAAGAGACACAAAGACACCCTCAAGAATGACTCAAAAGAATAATCCTAAAGAACTGATTATTGGAAATGAGAGTGATGGAGTGCACACAAAAAGACAATTGTTGTATCAAATATAAATAGAACTTTTTTCACATATTGAGCCCAGCTCAATCAAAGAGGCATGTAAATATGAGAATTGGGTCAATGCTATGAATGAAGAATTGGACCAAATTGAAAAAAATCAAACTTGGGAACTAGTTCCAAGACACAAAAATAAAAATGTCATTGGAACTAAATGGGTGTACAAAATAAAATGAATGAGAATGGGAAAGTAATCAAGAACAAATCTATATTGGTATGTAAAGTATATGCTCAATTTGAAGGAGTAGACTATGAAGAAACCTTTGCACTTGTGGCTAGATTAGAGGCAATTAGGATGTTCCTAGCTTTCTCCAGCTACATAAAATTTAAAGTATACCAAATGGTTGTCAAGTCAGAATTTATCAATGGAAACTTAGAAGAGGAAGTCTATATTGAGCAACCAGAAGGATTTCAATTAACTAACAAAGGAGACTATGTCTGTAAACTAAAGAAATCACTCTATGGGCTAAAAAAAGCACCTAGAGCATGGTATGAAAGGTTGGATTCTTACTTACAAAAACAAGGTCTCAAAAGGGGATCAACAGACAACAATGTTTATTGTAAAATTGATGGTAATAACATGATTATTGTGGAAGTATATGTTGATGATATTATATTTGGCAGTGATGATGAAAAAATGAGTAAGGCATTTTCTAGGATGATGCAATAAGAATTTGAAATGTCTTTGCTTGGTGAACTGAATTTCTTTCTTAGATTACAAATAATATAGTCCAAAAGAGAAGTCTTTATCCATCAGTCTAAGTATGTTAAATATATGATTAAGAGATTCTAGTTAGAGCATTGCAAACCTATTAGTACACCTATGACAGTTGGATGCAAACTAAGAAAGGAAGATGAGTCCAAAGTTGTAGATCCAAAACACTACAGATCAATGATTGGGAGTTTTCTCTATGTAATAGATTCTAGACCTCATGTCAAGCAAGTTGTTGGGATGGTGGATAGATTCCAAGCATCACCAAAGGAGAGCCATGTTCAAGATGTATTTGAAAGGAACCATAGATCTTGGTTTGTGGTACCCTAGCAATGATTCATTCACTTTAAAAGCATATTCAGATGTTGATTGGGAAGGTAGTGTAGATGACAGAAAAAGTACAAGTGGAGGAGCATTATTTTTGGGAGAATCATTGGTAGCTTGGATAAGTAGGAAACAATCCTCAATTTCTCTATTTAGCACTGAAGCTGAGTATATTGCAGCAGTAGAATGTTACACACAAGTGGAATGGATGAAACAAAACTTACAAGACATCAAAATAGTATTTGAAGAACCTACTATTATCCATTGTGATAATACAAGTTCTATAATTGTCCTCAAGAATCTTGTCCATCACTCCAAATCAAAACACATTCCCATAAAATACCATTATCTAAGAGATCAGGCTGAAAATAAGAATATTAAATTGGAATATGTCCTAACACAAGAACATGTGGGAAGATATTTTCAAAAAACCCGTAAAAAGAGATTTATTTGAATATCTCAGGAAAAAATTGGGAGTAATACCTCTTCCAACCTAACTGTCAAGAAAATAATTCATCAATTGGCACAAAATTAGGGGGAGACAAAAATCAAAGTCAGAAGGAGTCATTCAGTTATGACAAGAAAAGTATGATTGCAGGATAAGTTACCCATGTTCATATTTTGATTAGAAGAATAAAGACAGACAAAGATTTACCATAGGGGAAGCAACCATTTTCCATTGATGTCAAAGGGGGATAATAACTTCAGAGGAGAGAAGCATCATCACAGGGGGTGATTGTGTATGAAGTTGGTGTGTTTCCATCAATGAAAAAGGGGGATATTGTTGGACATAACGTCATTAATGTGTTGTCATTGATGTCAAGCTGTTGGATGATGCACAAAGATTAAAGCTCAGGTGGGTTAGCGAATGAAGATCAAATCTTAGAAGAGATGGCACAATGAAAATCAGAAGGATCCTTGGAGGAATAGTCAACGATCAAACCAAATCAAGACCATTGATACACATGCATCAGATCAACGGTAGGGATGAATTGCGAAGAGAGAAAGGAGAATTAAATGACTCGCTAGTTCCAATCCCGCAATTGATCTAGATCGTCAGATCTCATAAAATCAAATATCGATGACTATGGTTGATCCAACAAATGATCATATTAAGTCAGATTAAGTCGTGATCATCGGATATGCAAGTGCCAGATCAACGACAAGGATAAATTGTTGAGATTTGATGACGAATTAAACCACTCGCAAGTTGTGGTTTCAAAATCCACATAGACCATCGATGGTCACTCGAACATTGGATCAATTTAAGTGGAGGGATAGGATAATAATAAATATATGATATCTCTATTATCCGATTTTTCATCAATCATCGGATCAAATTAAGTGGAAGGATAGGATAAGCAAAGATGGAGGGTTGTTGGATTTAAATCAAGGCAAAGAAGCATCACAAATAGATCGAGTCATCGATATAAGAACTTGATCAAATGAAAATCATTCATTTCAGTTTAAAATATGTGAGGAGGTTATGCTTCGGGAATCTCACTTTGAAATAATTTTGAAGTCGAGATATCAAATTACTCGAAGTCTCAAAAGCCGAAATTCCAAAGTCACTCTCAATCGTCGATCTGAGATACATTTCAGATATTATTCTGACCGTTAGACCAAGGAGATGAATATGTGTCACATCAAGAGACCATGTCAGCAAGAACATGTGACAGACCATGTCAACAAACCACATCATCATGGATGCGTGGCATAGTCAGATAATGACAAGTTTCAAGATGAAATCGACAGATGAGGTACATGTAAATCATGAATCTAAGTGACACGTGGCTGCCACTCGACCCATACCATGTCAATAAGTGACGTCTGTAAGTTACATCACTCTGGGAAATTTACTTCGAGAGTTTCACCACCAACAAATGACCTAAGTCCCGAAGTCCTGAATGTTGAATTCCTGAAGTGGACATGAGTCATCTGATCTAAATAATACTTTGGGTACATTCTCAACCATTGATCAAAATATAGTGGAAGGATAGCATAAGTAGAATAGACAAAGTCCCTAAGTAAATGGTGGCCATCCATATCAATGCTTTATTAAGTCCCAACCATCGGATTAAGCAATGAAAGGATAAGTGTAAGGATCGAATCTGACCATTGATCTGGTTTCGTGAAATAAATGTGAACCATCCGATCTATTCAGCGAAATCATATTCAAAATATTTGAAAGGACAAAGTCCTGAAGTCTTGAAGTCCCGACAATCATCCATTTCATCGAGAGATTAAATCATGACCATTGATTCTGATAAATGCTCAAGGGCTCGTTTGGCCTAGCGTCTAGTCACCGTCATTGGTCATATGGAATAAAATATATAAAGGAAAAAGAGAATGCATCGCTAAATTTCATGAGCCCGTGGTTTTGTGTTATCGATCACATGTAATGGTTTGAAGGAAGCTCCTTTTCATAAATCGATTTCTGAAATAATTGTAGAGATTCTGGATCGAGTTAAAAGATGAAATTGATCCATATCTGTGATCAATTTATGAAAATCCTTCATAGTAAGAATAATAAATCATGATTATGGTTAAGTTAAACGAAGAGGTGTGAAGGTCCAAACAAAGGGACACAGTGTATAACACTCATGTCATTTTGAAGAATATATAAATGAGAAAGAGTGGTGAGAATAAAGTGTCTCTGTTGTCTGAATCAAAAGATATATCAAATCACAAAAGAAGAGAGAGAGATGCAGTAAAGACTTGATACAAAAGTTTTTCCAGATTTAGAAATAAGGGTGGTTGGGTGGTGCAAGGGCAGGTTGGTGCTTGCAGAGGGAGTTGGTGCTTCCTTTTCAGTTGTAGCTGACTAAACAGGGGGTCATAGCCTCCTACCAGCTGGTGTTGGTGAACAAGGGTGTGGGTGCATCCTGATAAGTTGGTGCTGATCGAAAAGGAAGAATGTCTTCTTTCTATGTAACATGTAAAACGAATTTTTCAGTTAATAGAAAAGCATTTGTGGTTTTCCCAATTGGGTTCCACGATAAAATATTGTGATAAAATTATGTTTTCATTAACAAAAGAAAAATCGATACAATTATTGTGTCACTGATTCACTCCCCCCCCCCTCTCAGTGACAGGATCTAATCCTTCAATTAATAGCATTGGTATTGTCACATATGATGGAGACAGGTTGATCATAGGAAAATTGAATATCCTTGAGATTGTTTTTAAACTACAACACTTGAGTACAACAGGATATTGCAGCTATATATTTAGCTTCATCTGTAGAGAGAGAAATGGAAGTTTTCTTCTTGTTGATCCTGGGCACTAAACAACTGCCAAGGAAAAATTCACCTCCACTAGTTCTTTTTCTATTATCAATACTTTCTTCCCAATCTGCATTAGTATAAGCTTTGAGAATGAGGTTTGTGTCTTTTGGATACTATAAGCCATAATCAACAATGCCTTGTAAGTATCTAAATATTATTTTAATTGCAAGAACATTATTTTCATTAGGATTTGGTTGAAATTTTCCTTCCAAACCAACTGCATGTATGATGTCAATCCTTGAAGTTGTGAGATAGAGTAAGTTTCCTATCATAGACATGTACATGGTTTGAACTATTTCTGGAGCATTGTCATCTTTGTTGACTTTGCACCTGGTAGTCATAGGAGTGCTCACTGGTGCATAGTTTTCCATGCCAAATTTATTCAAGATTTCCTTGAGATATCTACTTTGTGAAATGAAAATTCCTCTTTCTATTTGATGAATCTATAGACCAAGAAAGAAGGAGAGTTCTCCTTACATGGACATCTCAAACTCTTGTTGCATCGCAACTGCAAACTTCTTACTCATTAGTTCAATGTTACTACCAAAAATAATATCATCATCATATACTACAATAATTAACAAGTCATGACCTTCATCTTTTATGTATACGTTTCTATCATTTGTTCCCTTTTTAAAACCTTGTTGGTGTAGATACACGTCGAGTCTGTAATACCAAGCTCTTGGATCCTGTTTTATCACAATCAAGGATTTGTTTAATCGAAAAACATAATCATTTTAGTCAGTTAGCAGAAAATATTCTAGTTTCTCCACATAAACTTCTTCCTCAAGGTCACCATTCAAAAGTGTTGATTTGACATCCATCTAGTAGACTTTGAATTTTTTGTAGCATGAAAAATCCAAAAACATCATGATAGATTCAATTCTTGCAATAGTAGAAAAATTTTCTTCAAAGTCCACTCCTTCGACTTGGGCATACCCTTTCCATACCAATCCGGCCTTGTTTCTAACTATATGTCCATCTTCATTTAATTTGTTTATGTATACCCATTTAGTGCCAATTACATTCTTGTCATTTGGTCTTGGGACAAGATCCCAAACCTTATTTTTCTCTATTTGGTCTAGTTCTTCATTCATGGATTTGACCCAATGGTCATCCTAACTTGTTGCATAAATTTGTTTGGTTCACTCATGGATAGTAGTGCAAAATTTGTAGAACTATATGTATCTATAAGTTTTCTTCTATTTTGTACACTTGCTTCCTTGTTTCAAGAATCTGACTTTTTGGATGATGTTTTTGGACATACCTTGATGGGGTCTTTGGTTGTGATGTCTCCATTCTCTCTTCTTCCTCAAAATCCTCTTGTTCTTGATACTCATTCATTCCATATCATTTTGGTTCATTTCTAATTGTTTCATCATATGAATTATCATGGTGTTATTGTCTTTCTAGATGAAGTGATCGCTCATCTACCTTTACATCTATAATTTCAACTATTTTGTGGAGTCTTTTTTTGTAGCACTTGTATCCTATAATCCTTGAGGAGTATCCTAACAAGATACCTTCATCAGATCTAGATTCAAACTTACCTTAGTTGTCTTATTTCTTTTAATGTAGAATTTGCTTCCAAAACATTTGAAGTGTTTTATTGATGTTGGTCTGCCATGCCATAGATCATAAGGGGTTTTATCATTGTTTATGCTTATGTGCACTTTATTGATAACATTAACAACACTTTGAATAGCTTCTCCCAAAAAGGTTTTAGGTACTTCTGATTCATCAAGCATGAACCTAGCCATTTCTTGAACTGTTATGTTCATCCTTTCTACTACTCCATTCTGTTGAGGGGTTTTGGCAATAACAAATTGTCTCTTGAGCCCATGTTTTTCACAATAACTGTTGAATTCATCAAATGTGTATTCTCCTCCTCTGTTTGATAATATGCACTTTATTTTTAAATACATTTCATTTTCTATCTGTTCTTTGAAGATTTTGAATTTTTCAAAAGCCTCAAATTTATGCTTTAACAATCCAACCCAAGTCATTCTGGTATAGTCATCAATCAAAAAAATGAAATATATTTCACCTCCAGGTGATTGTGTACTAGTGGAGACACAAAGATCTATATGAATCAACTCAAGAGGTCTAGTGGTGGAGTGTTGTCTTTCCCTGAATTGAACTCTTAACTTCTTTCCAAACTAACAAGACTTACAAACATTATTCTCAGGTTTGGAAATTTTGGGCATATCTCTCACATCATATTTTCTTCCTAGATTAACAAGTTGATTAAAACTAATATGGCCTAGTCTCTTGTGCCAAATCCAACTCTCATCAGTTTTACCAATGCAACATTTTTATTTCCTTTCTTCTAGAACATACACATTTCCTGAAGTTCTAACTGCCTTGAAAACAATCTTTCATGTGTTTGCATCCATTGCTTTACAACCTTTTGAATGAAAGAGAACATTATGTCCTTGGTCACACATTTGAATAACACTCAAAAAGATATGTTTTAGACCATCTACATACAACAATTTTTGTGCTTTGGTCTTTCCTTTCTTATCTTCATCTAGTACAACGGTTCCTTTTCCTCTAAAATTCTAGTTGGAGCATTGTTTCCAAAAGTAACATTACCACCTTTTTCTTCAGTTAGGAATTCAAACTTAATCTTGTCTCTTGTCATGTGCTTGGAGCAACCACTATCAATATACCATTGATTTTATTGATTTTTGGCATATAGAGCCAGTCCAAAATTTTATTTGTTTTTATTTTTCTTCCTCCAAACCTTGGTAAAATCTTATTGTCTTTCTTACTTATAGATAAACAATATCTTGCGTATGCATTCAATTTCCTTGTGTCCAAATTATTGCATCCGTGGAATTCGAGGTTAGTTAGTAGAGGGTAGAAGGCATTTTGATACATAGCAATTCGAGGTTTATTGAATCTAATTCCTACATTTAATTTATGTCTAAAATTCCTGCAACTCACAGCCTTATGTCCAAAGTTTCCATAAGAGAAACAATATCCATAGAAAAAATTTGGATTCTTTGGAATGAAAAACTTACTTGTTGGAGTCATCCTTTTTCTATCAACTTGATAAGATTTAGGAACTCGTTGCTTCATTGTTTCATATTTGTTTCATAGTTGGGTTGGTCCAATTCTGACCGCTTCTTCTTATGTTCATATTTTTATTCATTAGGCTGGCTTTTTTTTCCCTTGAGAGCATTTCCATAACTTGTAGGGTTCTCACTGGTTGAGATGTTGGTGCTTGATTCACCCTTGATAATTTTTATACTTTCCTTATATCCCAGCCTTGTCTTTTCAACTAGTGATCTCGGATTGCTGAGAATGCTATCTAGAGTTTCATCTCCTTTTAGGAATTTCATTTGAGTCTTGGACTTCTCTAGATCTTTTCTTGAGGATGTTATTTCTGCTTCTAGTTTGTTACAAATGTTCTCATTTTATTTCATATGATTCATTAATATTTATTCCCTTCTTTTGGCCTTTTCTACCTGAATTTTTAAGATGACTATATATTCGTTGATATGATTGTCTTTTTCTTTATAAAAATTTAATTGTTATTTTCTTAGTTTATTATTTTTCTTGAGTCAGGAGATTTCCTCTAGAGAACTAATGAGTTCTCCTTCCATGTCTACTACAACTTCACATTCTTTTGTTTCTATTTTTTCTTGACAAGATTTGTGTTATGAATATACAGACCAAAACTATGGAAGCATAAGAATAGACATACCCAGTTGAGGTGTGATACAATTGCATCACAATGTCTAAGAACGCGGTCTAATAAACTAGGACAGGAAAGGAGAGCTCTCCCCATTTTCCACTCGAATTTTTGGTCCTAAGAATGATTTCTCTTCCCGTTTCTCCAAATCCATGAGAATGTTTTCATATTAAATTGTATCTGGCTCATATTATTATTCTTCAATGTCTAAAGAGATGTTGTTATTTTCTTTTGAGTAAAAATTGTTCCTCTTAAAAGATTTTTTCTTTCTAGACTCCCTAGGTTTATCCTTGCCTTTTCTTTCTTTTTCATTGGTGTCGTTTTCTTTGAAGGGACATTTAGATGAAAAATGACCAACTTTACCACAAGGAAATCATTTGAATGGTAACATACCTTTATATTTTCCAAAGCCCCTCTTTAGTTTCCTTACAAAGTTAGCTTCCTCTTCATCTGAGAAGTGTTCCGATGAGTCATGATTTTGAGATGTTGATGATTTGACTGATGCCTTGAAGACTATGTCCTTTAGATATAGTTTTTCTTTCCTATTCCTCATCTCATAAGAAGTTAGAATTCCATGCATCCTTTTTATAGTCAGTTTTTCTACTTCATGAATTTCTTCTATGGTAGAAAACTTTGCATCAAGTCTTGAGGGAAGATATCTCGATACCTTCTGAACTATTATATCTTCTTCAATATTCTCACCTAGCCCTTTCATAGTGTTTACAATCTCATCTACTCTAAGAAAGAAACCTGCAACATTTTCATCTTCACTCATTTTTAGGCTTTCAAATTTCATTCTCTAAGCTTGAAGTTTGGCCAACTTTACTTTCTCGTCTCCTTCATAACATTTTACCAGTTTGTCCCATATTTCCTTTACATATTCCAACTAAATTTCTTTGACAAATTATGTTTCTGCAAGTCCTCCTTGGATGGAATTCATGGCTCTTGCATTACTGTAGTAAATTTTCTTACCATCTTCATTAGTTGGAAGAGTAGTTGGGATTTTATAAACATCTACCACAATCTTCCATATTTCCATGCCAAGAGACATCAAGTAGGTCTTCATTCTAATTTTTCAAAATGAAAAATTTGTTCAATTGAACAAAGGAAGTCTAGTTGAAGAAGAAAAAAATTATTGACTTGACATACTTTCTGTGTGATCTTCCTTCTAGTTGTTAGGCTGTTATTGAAGATACCTTCGCTCTAATACCAATTTTTATAACTTACAAAAATAGTGAGAGGGGGGGTGAATCAATATTGTATCATATTTTTACTTTTCTTTCCTTTCAACAAATTAATATTATTTAGGAGTGATTACTTAATCAACAATACAGGCAGAACACAAAACACAACACAAAAAACACATTACGCTAGAATTTTTATGTGGAAACCCAATGTGGAAGAAAACCACATAAAATATTTCTTTACATTCCTTTGCAAGCACCAACTTACAATGTGCAAGTGTTTATCTTGACCAGCACTCACCTATCACAAATGATGACACCAATCCTCTCAAGCACCAACCTGTCACAAACAATGAGGACACCAATCCTCTTAGGCACCAACATGTCACAGATAATGAGGAAACCAATCCTCTTAGGAACCACCCTATCATTGATAACGAAAATACCAATTCTCAGTGAGCTTCAACTCATCCTAGAACCACCATGCCACCCTGAATTTAGTTTAAAAATATTCTCACAGAACTGGACCTTTCTCTAAAAAATTAATATAATAGTTTCGTTGAAAAGTCACATGTCCTTTTTCTTCTCTTTTCATCCGCGCTCAAATCGAACATAGAGTATCCTTATTTATAATTTTATTTCCTAAGTTTCCCTTCTTATGTGTGTATGCATAACAATTACATTGTGGACATATTTTGACCAGATAAAACTCTTGTCAGTTACATCTAAATAAAGTATGTGAATGCATGACAGTCACATTGTGGACATATTTTGACAAGATCAAACTCCTGTCAGTTACACTTTTGTCTAAATAAAGTATGTGGATGCATGACAGTTACATTGTGGACAAATCTTGTCCAGATCAAAATCCAATTATAACTAGATATTCTTTGATTAAATCAAACAAACCAAATCTTCATGTGAATGATCTCCAACTCATCTCCAACAACAAAACTTAGTCTTATCAGAGCATCTCCTCATGAATGATGAAACAAATCACAAGTCTTCATCTTGTCGCACTCCACTATGTATCTTGTCGCACAAGATTTGTTTCATCACACTCTACTGAGCAATTCATCGCACTGGCTCAAGGCTCCCTACAAAGTTTTTTTTGTGCAATATTCCACACAATTTGTCGTAGTCCATTCCATTGCACTAGTTTCGTCTCAACACACTCCATTGCATCATTCGTCGTATTGGTTCAAAGAACCCTATAGATTTTCTTATTCACCATTAATCCTTCTCTGTGACATTGATTCTTCTATCTTTCAATCCTTTTGCACACTTTGTTTTTCATCCTTTCACGACTTCCTCTATCTATGAACTATACTTTGTTCCATACTTTCTGCACCATTGATACTTTCTACATTTGATCCTTCCATGCACTTCTTTTGTCTTTTATTGCGCTATAACTAATCATGTCCATGACCACTTTGACATCAATGACAACATATGTGAAACATGCACTACATATGCACATATGCCTAAAGAAAAGAGGAGAAAATTGGATGATAAAAGTATGAAGTGCATTTTGATTGGATATAGTATTGAAACATGAAGTTATACGTATAATCCTCAAGAAAATAAGGTGATAATTAGCATAGATGTTTTGTTTGATGAATAGGGAATGTTTCAGTCAGAACATGTACATATTAAATTAAGAAAATTTGAAGTGGATATTGGTAATGAATCAGATTCGAAGTCAACAAAGGAATTCAAGTCAAGAATAATCCTAAGTGGCTGGAAAGGGGTCATTTAGAAAGTAATATGTTGGAAAGAATTTTTGAGAAATGACTTACTAAATCACACAATTCTATTTTGAATTTTGCATTTATGACACAAGTAATGAAGAGGATGAACCATAGAATTATACAATTGCATCAAGAAAGAAACAATGGAATGAATCTATGGAAGTAGAATTGAATTCCTTGGTAATAAATTATACATGGGACTTGTTCAATTTACTAAAAGGAAAATATGTGATTGGTACTAAATGGGTTTATAAAAATAAGTATAAATCAGATGGAACAATTGATAAGTATAAGGCCCATTTAGTTGCAAAAGGTTATGCACAAAATGACGGAATTTATTAATATGAAACATTTTCTCCAATTGCAAAGTTGGATACAATCAGGATGGTACTTGCATTGGTTGCATAGTATAAATGGACAATTTTTCAGATGGATTTTAAATCAGCTTTCTTGAATGTTTATGTGGATGAAGAAATTTATGTGGAGAAAACAGAAGGTTTTGAAGTTCTAGGTAAAGAAGATTGTGTCGAAAAGTTGAACAAGGCCTTGTATGGTCTCAAACAAGCACCAAGAGAATGGTATTCTAAAATTGACAAATATTTTCATGATCATGGGTTAGTTAAAAGTTTACTTGAACCCAATCTCTATATTTTTCAGTCGAGACAGGAAATTATGACAGTTGCATTATATGTTGATTATTTGATCTACATAGGGAAAAATGCGGAACTATTTCAAAATTTTAAGTCACATATGATTGTTGAGTTTGAGATGACATATCTTGATGAGTTGCATTATTTTTTGGGTATTGAAGTCTTGCAAAAGGAAGATAGTATTTTCATGTCACAAGCCAAGTATACTTGGGATATTCTTAAGAAGCTCATAATTTTGAGTTGCAATTCAGGGATAAATCCTTTGGAAGTCAGGTTAAAGTTATACAAACATGATGACTCTAATTCAGTTGATTTTACTTTTTATCATCAATTGGTTGGAATTTTGATCTACTTAACTACAACTCGACTAGATATATATTTTACAGTCAGTATGGTATCTAGATTCATAGTAGATCCCAAGGAATTGCATTGGAAAAAAGATAACAATATTTTGAGATATATGTGTGGTACAATTGGCTATGGTTTAGTATACATATCTACAAAATATTTCAGGTTGATTGGTTATACAGATTCATATTGGGAAGGATGTTTTTACGAGAAAAATCTCTCTATGGCAAGGTGTAAACCAAAACAGATGAAAATGACTGCAGAAATTAACTCTAATCTCAAGTATGATATATAAGAAAATATGATAACAAGAAAAGATAAATATCCTACCTCGTCCATACGTTCGATGAAGTCCATCATTGACCACTTGACTCAAATCAATACACTTGCAACTTGTCCTCAACAACCAACAAACATAATCATATGGTGATAATATATAAAGTTATCACATTCAATAGCATAATCCATCAACGTTCATAACAAATATGCCCATGGAATAACAAGTCAAATATTTGCAAGATATTAATTGGATGAGAAAAGAGAATTTCTATTAAAATGTAATCAACAGAAGTGAATGAATTACAAACTTCTATTTCGGCATGGTTCGGAACCGAGAAACTAAGTCCCTTCCAGTTGGGCCTCCACCACTTCAATCCTCCACCAAATGCAGGCTCATATAAGAGAGACAATGAGGTTCTCAATCAAGTAGGGAAGATCTTGGGGGATGAACAGTGTGTTCAGACTTAAAAGGACAAAGGGATGCAGATGAAGTGAATAATTTCTCCAGAGTAACTTTGCTCTCAATGTTGATTTATTCTCCTTTTTTTCCACAGCTTGGATTTGGTCCCTTTATAGCCTTCAAATGGAACTGAAGGGCCGATTCAGAATGTTTCCAGTATATGGAAGGTCAAGGATCACGGATCTTGTGATGTGACATGGAAACCCAACACTATTTTTTTAATTTTGGGCACAAAACCTGATGTACGCGTGTTGTAATGGTGTAACCTGCGTATATGCATGTTGTATAATATTTAGGCTAGGTATATGTGGAAAAATATTGTTTTTAGCTCTGGGATTTGCAAAAAGGGACTTCAAGTCTGCATAGGGAAATGGATAAAGGCCTTCTAAGAAAATTTGAACAGGGTGAGGAAAATCTTTCTATAATAGATGCCCCTTAATGTGTGAGGTCAGAGGAGTATATACAATGGCCGAAATACATTATGATACCCAGAAGTGGAGTATTGGAGACTTAGCTGGAAGAACTAGTTGCTCATGAGAATATTAGAATTTGTGTTGACTTTGCGCACATGGATGACAATTTGAATTAGGTTGGATCATGTTGTCATTGATGCCAATGGTTTTATTATTTGGGAGATTGTTGGCTCATATGTCATTGATGTAAATGGTTTGATTGATTGATGTCATTGATTGTTATCCATTAATTGATTGATTGATGACTGATGAACAATGTATATTTATTGTCCTTGATGAGAATCATAGATGTCAAAGTGGAAACCAATTGATCAATATGGATCATTGATATGATGCATAGATCAAGATGGATCAATGAGTTTTCATTGATACATGATGATGCATAGTTTGTTTGATGAAAATATAACTCATTATTGTCTTATCGTGATTGATAAGGTGCACAAATGGATGAACTCCAAAGTGGTCCTATTATGGTGAAATCCCTCACAGGAAGACGCTTTACGGATTGAGTTATCCTAGAAGAACGGTTGGAGGACCCATGCTTGTATGTGGAATAATGAGATAAATATCAATGAAGTTGTTGGTGAAACTATCCTAGATGGATAGTGCTTGTCATGCCATTTCTGGTGGTATGTGGAAAGTCACATAAATCCTCATGGTTTGAGAGTTATGGCCTTATGAAGTTGGAGGACCCCCATATGAAGGCTTGAAGCCCCCAAGGTCAAAGAAGTCAAATTCCTTGAAAATAAGAAATCATTATTTAAATGATAAAGTAAAGTGACAAAATGAAGATGGATTATTTAAATAATAAAGAGAAGTGACAAAATCAAGAAGGAATATTTAAATGATAAAGTATTGGAGAACTTTCTATTCATGGAAAGTGCTTAACCCTAAAATATGGAAAATATGTTAAGTGACCTAGAAATGGGTTAAGTAACCTAAAAATGGGTTGAGTGACCTAGAATATGAAAGTATAAATAAGATAGCTATGGTGTCTTGTAGATCATCCTTTTTGTGGATCAATGGAGAGCTTCTTGTGAATATCTTTTGGAGTATTGATGGATAGATTCTTGAGAATTATTGGTGTGGATATCTTGAGGATGATTGAAGATATATTATGAGGAAGAGAGCGAGAAGAGGATCTCATGGACGCATCAAAGTTTCAACAATGTCAGAGATCTTGACAGGAAAATTTTTGGAACCTCAAAAACCCTAGTTTCTGAGGTACACGCGGACTCTTTGTGCTTAGGGTGTGTATACATTAAGGTATACACAGGTTGTCTAAAGACAAGGAGTGTATGGTGGCTAAAATGGTGAATACTTGTGTTTGAGCTGCTGTCAAGCTCTTGGATGATTAGGCAGGTTCCAGATCTTCATTCTATGGCCTCAGATATATCACTAAGACATTGGTATTATTACATTATTGTCTTTATGAATACTATTGTTTGATGTGATGGGAATTCTTAGGGAATTCTTGGTATGGCTTCTATGATGTGGTTCAGTTTGGTTGATTTGGTTGATGGAGTGATCAATACTCTTGTGATTCAGTGGTGACATGATTGCTATGGTATACTAGATTATTATACATGTTTGAGATAGCATTCATATTCATCTATTATGGAGCATGAGAAATCTATTGGAGAGCTTGGAGATGTTGTGACTGGTTGTGGTTCAGTTTGGACAGTGGAAGACATAAGAGAAATTGATTGCAAGTTGCAGATGATCTGAGCATGTGAAGCAAAGAAAAAACCTAGTTGCTCAGAAGCATACACATGTTTCATTATACATTGGTCGCGTGTACATGTGACTTGTAGTGAGCCAGGATGCATACACACGCAGGCTGCACTACTGACAGGTCGTGTACCTGTTGACAGATTGATATCTGTTGAGGATTGTTGCCTCATCTCAGTTGGTGTTAAGGGTGTAAGATGAGTCTTGCATTATAGAGTTGGTGCTCTTGTAGAGTTTTACTCTATTTAGTTGTTGATGATAAACCTTGGATTGTTGTCCATAATACAAATAAAAATTGTACATACATCTTGTGTTCTTTGTGTTACTTGTGGTGATGACTTATTGTTGATATGTGTTGCTGATATATGCTACTAATATATGTTCACATCTAACTGGTTATAAATGACAGCAATGGGTAATGAATAAATGTTGAATGTTAACTAAGGAGTTTTATATGAAGAGGGAAGTTCTAGGAAAAAGATCCCTACACTCATTCACCCCCCCCCGCCCTCTAAGTGTGGTAGGTGTGCCCAACAATTGGTTTCAGAGTCGGCCTTCACTACAAGCCTTAATAAGATTGAGAAAGATCCATAGACACACAAATGGATGATGAAGTTCCAATCCTTGATGAGGAAGACTATTCTACTTGGAGAATAGATATGAGATTATATTTGAAGACGATGGGAGCAACTATTTGGAAGGCAGCCATTGGTGGATCAGTTCCATTGAATAACAAGTCAAAGTTTGCAGCTCAAAGGCAAGGAAAAAAAAATGATGCATTGGCTCTCAATACCATTCTTAGTGGACTCTCAAGCCCTATCAAAGAGAGCATAGAACAATGCACTTCCTCCAAGGATCTATGGCTAAAGATAGAGGAGACATATCAAAACAAGAAGTAGAAGGAAGAAATTGAAGACTAGTCCATCAACATCATCAAAGGTAAAGAATCATCAAAAAATCTTGAATGCATTCTTTCTAAATGTGATTTTGAAAACATTTCAAGTGAAGATAAAGAATCAAGTAATGATAGCACAAAGGAATATCTTGAATACATTTCAAATGAAGGCAAAAAATCATGTGATGGTGTTGGCAAGAAGGAAGATATTGAAGGTAAAGAATCTCCCAAGACTCTTGATTGCAATAATTCAAAGTGTGATGATGTTGAATTTTTCTCAAGTGAAGAAGATGATCTAGAAANAGTTTGTGTAAAGTTTGATGATAGTTATCCCATGGAAAGAATAGAAGAAAATCTATTAGAACTTCAAAAGGAAATTGAAGAGGGTCTATACATGTATAGGAGTGATCATTTTTATACACACTATAACTATCTTTCAGATAACACTAAGAAGTTTCTTAGGAAGAGTCAAAGGTACATATTGAAGTTAAAGGGAATGCTCAAAGAACAAGAAGAGAGTTCTAAATTAGAAGAAAAGGAAGAAGAGATCACAAGACTAAAGAATGGAAAAGAAGATATAAATGTAGATGATCAGATTAGAAATTTTTTTGAAACCATTGTCCATCTCAAGACCCAAATTGAAGAAGCCAAAAGAATATAAGAACTATTGAAGATTCAAATAAATTAAAAGGAAGAATCATGTTGTAAGTTAGAAGCTGAAATTGTTGACCTTAGAAAGAAGATAGAAAAGTCAAACAAATTCTTGAATAGATCATGAATCTTAGATGAGATCTTGGAAAGTCAAAGGTCATCATCTGATAAATCAGGTCTTGGATACAAAGGATAAGATACACATGCTTAAGCAATCACCTCAAAGAAGCATGAGGTAAGTCCATAAAAGAAGGAAGAAAAAGTTTCAAAACAACCATCTACACAAGACAAAGAAGATTTCAAAAGAACAAAGCAAGGAAGGCATCAAGAAGCTACTTTTGGGACACCAAAACAAAGGTATGAAAGTATTTTTCATGGGCATTGTTATTCATGTAATGGATATGGTCACAAATATTTTGAATGTAGATCTTATGAAAGGATATATAATGGAAGATTCTATAACACCACAAGGTGTTGGAGATGTGATCGAATAGGACACATTGCTATTCACTGTAACTCCATGAGATGCTACAGCTGTAGTGGATTTGGCCACAAATCCCAAGAGTGTTGGAACACAAGAATAAATTCCATGATTAGGACTTCACATAGCATGGCTAGAAGAAGGAATGGAGTAAGAAAGGGAGACATATTTGAAAAGATGGATGCTCAGAGCTCAAGTTTTGAGGAGAAGGGTCATCTACAGAAGTGGGTGAAGAAGACAGAGCAGCTAGAACAAAATGAAAGATGGAAGGGAAGATTAAGTAAGACATCTACTGAGGCATACGCAGGTGATAGTGGTGAGAGTCGCATACATACACTAGTTGACCTTGCATAGGTCACATACACATGCGCTCTGTTGTGCAGTAGGCTGTGTATATGTGGTAAAGCCTTGGGAAAAAGGAAATGCACATAGGTTGGAACTTGATGTGATGGTATAAATCTATGTTCCAGGGTTTGACATTGTTTATTGCAAGTTATGACATTGTTTTCTACAGGTTTTCATGGTTCTAAGTTAGATCACGCAAGGTTATGATATAAAATAAATCTTGGGTGCATGGAACTAACCCATGAGTATGGATTGATGATGATCAAATGCTCATCTATTGGATTATGTAAAATAATATGTTGGGGTACATGGCTGGTACATAATTGAAGTTTCATTGATATATCTTATGATGTATTATTGGAAGCATATGGAATTGTTGGATATCATGGTGCATGCATTTTTCATGTGGATGGGATACACATTGAGACATGTAGTTGGTGAGTTGAGTTGATAGTCATGTTTTACATCATTGGCGAGTCTTATCTTATTGATGCATAGTTGATATACTTGCTTGGTGCAAGTAATGATGCATGATGGTACACTCATGGATGGTATTTGTTTAGCATATTGGTAGACGCACGTGATTAGCATAATTGGTAGATGCACATGTTGGCATATTGGTAGATTCACATGTTGGCATATGGTGGATACATTTTCATGGATGATATATTTTGGCACATTGTTGATATACATGGTTGATGTACATGGGTGTTGTGCATGGTGGGCACATTTTGGTACATGATGTACTTGGTTGATATATTGTTCATGATTCTCT
Organism: Picea engelmannii; assembly: GCA_009831015.1. Taxonomy (NCBI): domain Eukaryota; kingdom Viridiplantae; phylum Streptophyta; class Pinopsida; order Pinales; family Pinaceae; genus Picea; species Picea engelmannii. The sequence goes on from ML819405.1 coordinate 80,550, forward strand.
ATTTCATTGGTGACATATATTTTGTTTCATGATGTATGGTATGGCACAAGTTTGATGCATGAACAGGTCCAAGGATCGTCATATGGTAGCATATTGTTCATCTTGCAGAGAAGATAGGGGGAGACATACCCTTAGGGGGAGCCATTCTTCTTTCCATGATTCTAGGAGGAGATATTTATCAGATGCATACCTAGAAAAGAGCCCTATATTTGAAGAAAGAGCACAGAGGAATAATTCCAGGAGGAGCGATGGTCACATGGGGAGTATGTTCAATGTATATTCAACATTACATTAGAGTGATATCCCTTCTTAAAAAAGGGAGAGATTATTCAGAGGAAGATCAAAGGCATTCAGATAGGGGGAGAAGCCTCAAGGAGAATGCAAGCAGGGGGAGCAAGCCCAAGAGGAGAATGGCCCTTTGTCATTGATGTTGTTGGTCACTATAATTGCTTAATTAATTCAAACAATCAAGTGCTACATAAATTGTCAACCCAGGGAAGTCCATTTATTTCAGAGGTAACCACACACTATATATGCTCAATTCCAAAAGCAACTTAGATTTGTAGTAAAGGAAACTATATTAATCACACTTGCCTTGAATGAACTGAAGTTCTAGCTTGAATTACATAAAAGAAAACTACTTATTGCAGAGCTTAAAGAGATGATCAATCTAAAGAATCCTGGATTACATTGAAAGAACAACTGTAACAGGAAAGAACAACTATTCTATAACCAGAGAACAGGACCCTATTCCTGAGCAGGAACTTCAGCACTTTATTTCTGAAGAACACACTTTCATGAACTCATTAATGCATAGGAGGCTAACTCTATCTAACAGAGAACAGGACCCTTAATCCCTTCCATTAAGCAGGAACCTTTAGTACCAGTCTCTGATTAACACACTCAAGGAAATGATTGAAAGCTGACTAATTCTAACAGAGAACAGGACCCTCTAATTCCTTCCTTTAAGCAGGAACCCTTACCCCAGTCTCTGATTAGCACACTTGTGAAAATAACTGAAAGCTGACTACTTCTAACAGAGAACAGAACCTTCTAATTCCTTCCTTTAAGCAGGAACCTTTAACCCAGTCTCTGATTAGCACACTTGTGAAAATAACTGAAAGATGACTACTTATAACAGAGAACAGGACCTTCTAATTCCTTCCTTTAAGCAGGAACCTTTAACCCAGTCTCTTATTAGCACACTTGTGAAAATGACTGAAAGATGACTACTTTTAACAGAGAACAGGACCTTCTAATTCCTTCCTTTAAGCAGGAACCTTTAACCCAGTCTCTGATTAGCACACCTCATAAAATCATCACACAAGATTGCTAATTAAAATGATTATGAACTTCGTGAAAATAATGTAACATTCACTAAAGAAAAGTTCCTAACAAGACAGAGTTCAGTAGTGTTTCAGCAAAGCAGAATTCACAAAAAGTAGTGTTTCAGCAAGACAAAAGTTAATCAAGGCATAAACAGAAATTACACTAACACATGATAAAACTAATGGGTGAATCTTGTGAGGAAGGTGGGCCCTCCCTTCTCACAAGATTCCCCTAAGACGAAAAGGCTAGAGAAGGATGCTCAAAACAGTCTTCTATTCATATATCAATGTATCATATTACAATCTGAAAAATGAAGAACGTCCCTCTCTTTGAAGCTTTCTTAATACATAAACTTGGTATCCTTTCGAATGGTGATTTCCTCTTATTTAAAGAGGGAATCCCTTCGATACAATTGATCAAAAATTACAGATGTATATTTGAGTCCTATTCTTAGTCAGATCGACTTTATAAACCAGAATAGTATGTCCTAGTTTCGCGCAACAGAATGCTATTACAAGTGATGAATGAGGTGTTGTTGTTATGGCTGGAGTAATAGTTCTTTCTCATTGCTGCTGATGTTGTTTCAGCACCGCAAATCGCGGGCTGTTTCAGCCATAGGATTTGTGCTCTTGACTGTTTCATCATTCTCATATAGGAGCGATGGTTGGTGCTTGGCTCACGGTGTAATTGTTGTAGATTTATTGTTGACCGCTGACTGTGTAACAACTTCCTTTGTGTTTCAGCATCATCAGTCCTGGGATGTGTAACGACTTCCTCTGTGTTTCAACATTGTGACCATGAACTGTGTAACAACTTCCTCAGCATTTTTGATCTTCTGTGTTTCAGCATCTATGACCCTGGACTGTGTAACAGCTCCGTGTTTCATCATATGCGACCCTCAGTTGTGTAACAACTTTGTATTTCAGCATCTACGATCTTAGAATGTGTAACAACTTCTGTGAATTGTTGTTTCAGCAAAATGCCTCAAATGCTAATCTGCAGTGTTCGCACCTAATTTGTCACCTGGTGAGAAAATCGAGGGTGCTTACATGCCCTGTTGGGTCTTGCAGAGCATGACAGCTGTGGAGGAAAGGGTTAGAGGAAACAAAACAAACTACAAGCAAGAATTAAACAAAAAAAAACTAAACTGTGAACATACGGATAAAGAAACAATAAACATAAAAAAGACACCGGTATCACCAATGGTTTTGAGCTGGTCTATTGATGAAATCAGAGCATGATGAAGGAAGGGAACTGTGGTTCCTTCTTCCCCCAAAGGAAGGCTCTTGAGGCCCTCACAAACTTTCTTTCCCTACAATGCGAAGAAATAAGACTGATAGTGAAAGAACTCCCAGCACATCCGCTCAATGGAGAGGCGAATGGCTCTATGAAATGTTGCCGATGTGTTATCGTCAAAGAATGAGCCCTTAACAATCTTAGCAGCATAAAAATACCTGGAATTCCTTGCGAAAACAATGTTCCTTCATGGATTTTTATAGCAGATCACCGGGCGATTATGTAACCTCTTCAAAGTGTGAAAAGGGGCTCTTTAGGGCTTCATTAGGTCATTAACCTGCCTACCCTGCGGATTCAGCTCGGATTTGGGAGTCAAATCAGATTGGGAGCTGGTCCGTAAGTAGTTGGGAGGCCGGCAAATTCAATAAATGCGTCGTCTTAGCAGGTGCACGGGTTTTTGTGCTGACAGTCGCGCGTCGAGCGCGCATGCGCCCATAACACGTTCTTGTCCTGCGCATGTGTGCGCGCACAAAACTACTGTAAAGTGCCCTTCAATTTTTGGTTACTTTGTATAGTTTTTGACCCTTCTGGAATGCTGTGAAATTAATGCAGTGCCATGAATGACTTCATTGTTGTTTTGACAATGCGGAGTTCTTGTCGCCATGTGCAGACGAAATTTTAGTGATAACAGATGCCCCCTGATGGATGAGGTTAGGAGCATACATATAGCCGAAATCCATCAATGTTTCTTCTACTGAGAATGTTGTTGTAAGGGAAATCAATAGTGGGACCATTCGGAGCGATCCATTGGAGAAAAAAGGAACCGGTATCTCGACCTTCTAAGAGACGTGCAGAAAAAATATACAACTGTGTACAAATGAGGCGGGCATGCCCCATGCTCATTTTATGTAACTCTGAAAAAAGACGACAAAAGTGTTGGTGTAGACAACTGCAGCGCCCTCAGGGGCGGTAATGATAAAGGCAGAAGACAATTCTACAAAGGAACATACTCTGAATAATAGGCAATGATCGCGGTAATAAGCAACGACGTTGATGTGGGCATTGATGTCCCTACCAAGTTCAGAGGTCTTCGGAAAATGACAAAAATAACTGAAATAGTCGCAAAGTAAGACCCACCATAACATGAGAGAGTGTTGGCGTCGAATTTTATGGGGGTCAACGATAGCAGGGAGCAATGGTGTTTCACCCTGTGCCGTCCGAGATCTCTCATTAAAATAGAGAATGAGAATCAAGATATTGTCGCCCTTCTGGAAAAGTGTGTTGATGTCGACAAAAGGGGGACGCGACTCCCAGAAGCAAAGGGATCCATGGAACCTACTGAGGTGAGGAAGTGGTAGAGGTACATGGACAAAGTCAAGGAGTGGGATGACTCAAGACTGCCCTTGGCTGGAGGATGTATGAGAGAAACAGTGGCCGTAAGCGTGTAACAAGGTCGAGTGTCAGGGGGATGACAAGACCGGTGCTAAGTTGTGCCAGAGGCAGGAAAAGGTGAACAAATTCAGAGGGTAGAGGTAACTGACCTGTGGAGTACTCTGAAGATATGGACGATGCCGACAAGGGTAAAGGATAAGTAATGCTCCAACCAAGGGTGACATGGGTTGCGTGTGGCCAAAAGAAAGAAAGTCGCGAATGGTGACGACAAAAAATGTAATGACTGAAAATAAAGATGTTTGTACAATAAATAATGAATAATTTTGGGGAGAAATGTACAAATACAGAAACGGGTGCCCCAGTGTGAAATGTGTGCCCCAGGGAGGGCAGAATTGTCTTGGGAAACTGATGAAGTTGGGGGGCCCATTGGTGAGTTTTTGTATGAGGTAGGTGAAATGAGGGTAGGTTCGAAGATGGGCAAACTGAGTGTGGATGAAATGAAGGGATCATGATCCTGCGGAGGTGCAGGTAAAAAAATAGAACCATAAAGAGATAATCCGGGAGTCCATGTGGGAAAGCTAGAAAAATGAAGAGAAAGAGTATGTGGCTGATTCACGACATGATGAAAGACTATCGGGACTCCCATCCCTAAAGGGTAATGAAAAACAACATGAGTGTCAAAAGTGCCAAAGGGTGCTAGGAATGGGACAACTCATGTGGGTGAGAATGCTACCGGGTTACAGTACCGAAGATGCAAATGGAGGTGTGGGTACTGCAGAGCNGGGAATGAGGATCCTAAAGGCCAATATCAGAGGGCGTGACTGGAAATGTAAATGCAATACAGTGGGATAGACTACATGCCAGTGTTGAATATATACCTGAAGGGATGATGTTGACGACTGATGAGCAAGTACCTGCACACATAACAACCAAATACCCAAAGTGAACACTATCTGAAGAGAATCAAAGATATGAGCTTGTATTTGACAAATGTGACTATG
>ML819406.1:32802-70373 GCA_009831015.1 Picea engelmannii
TTATGTCTTAAGGATCGCGTGTGCAAAAATGTATTTACATGTTTATGTCAACGTTCTTTCATATGTGTGCAAGATGCCAATCTAAAATTTGATTAGCTAGAGTATTTCTAATTTGGTTTAATCTCCTAGAAACATGGAAATATGTAATATAATCAAAGTTTTGTTCTAAGAGACGTACCCTAAGGAATCGTCGGTGTAAAGTTGGATCATGAACCCAGTATACTCTATTTAGTTGAGACACAACCAGTTGAGCATCGAGATAGACCCGGAGATGAGAGATACCCAATGACAAGGCATCACGAAGAAACTCAATAACTGCACTATACTCGGCGACATTATTTTTGGTGTCATCTAAGCATATACCTCCGGAAGATAACAACTGGCCCTGAGGTGTAAATATTACCCAATATCCAGAGGCAAGCCTCCGTGTGTGTCGACTAGCACCGTCTGCATACCCAACGAATACCTCAGAATCACTTGACATCTACCATCTTGATGAAAGATAACATCAATGACATGTCCATAACTCTTAAAAGAAACTTTAAAAAGTAATAGTACAAAGACTATACATATGTTACAGAAAGTTACCCACAGTGACCTATCTATGAGTAATACTTCTTGAGGTAGAGCCCATTTCTAGGCTCCACCAAAGGATTCCCTTCAAAATCAACCAAATGATAAGCACCCTTTTTTAATACCTCTTTTATGATGAACGGTCTGAACCACATGGGTTTAAACTTTCCTTCCCCCAAGGGGTCCTTGTCTTGGTCATAGACCAGGACAAGGTCACCCTCAGAGAAAATCTGAGGATGAACAGACCTATCATATTGACACTTGACCTTATGTTTGTGAGCCTCGTTGGCCAGGGCTGCATCACAATGCTGCTTATTGAGCTGCTCAAGGTGTACTAATCGTTATTCAAGCGGAGAAGTGTCTGGCAATAATTGTACTGCCAATTTTAGATATGGGATCTGACATTCGATGGGAAAGACTGCCTCCAGTCCGTAAACGAGTTGAAAAGGTGAGAAACTAGTTGCAGTCTTAACAGATGTTCGGTAAGCCCATAATGTCAAGTATAACATCAAATTCCAATTTGACTTGGCTGAGTTGATAGTTCGTTGTAGAATAGTCTTAAGAGTTTTGTTTACAGCTTCCACCTGCCCATTGGCTTGGGGGTAGTAAGTTGATGAATTATCCTACCGTAACCCAAGATTTGATGTTAATTCGGTCATCATTTGGTTCTGAAAGTGACTACCATGGTCAGTGACAATCTCTCTTGGGACGTCGAACCTTGCTATGATCTGGTTGAATAAGAAGAGAGTTGCAGTCTCCCCATCATCTTTAAACATTGGCATAGATTCGACCCACTTAGTGAAGTAGTCGACAGCTACGATGATATAGCGGTGCCCCCTTGCTAACGGGGGGTTGCATGTAGTGGAATCAATCCCCCACTTAGTGAAGGGACCAACTGTGATGATAGGAAACATAGGAGCGGGATGTGCCCTCATCTTCTGAGAGAAGATTTGGCACGGATGGCACTTCTTGACCGATTCGATACAATCTTTGATAAGTGTCGGCCAGAAGTAACCTGCTCATAGAATCTTTTGGGTTGTTTCCAACCCAGATAAATGACCGCCACAAGCTCTAGTATGGCAATCGTTGAGCATGATGATGGCCTCCTCATGAGTGATACATTGACGTAAGATGCAGTCTACACCTCTCCGATACAACATATCATCGAGTATGAGATAATTCTTAGCCTGATGGTGTATCCGCCGATGCTCGTCACGAGAACCAAAGGTGGGGCATTTCAAAGTCTGGAGATAGATAATTATATCTCCATACTAGGGGTCTGAAGATGTAATCAAAAACATATCTCCCTGGATAGGCGATTCCTCAGGCACAACGTCACCTGACTCAACCGGAAGTTCTGAAATAAGCTCTGTGAAGACCAATGACTTCTTGGACTTTGTTGAAACGAAGTCTAAGTCAAATTCTTGGAGGATGACTATCCATCTACTGATTTTTCTGCCTATAACTCATCGTGTCAACATGTACTGGAATGGATTCACGACAGCAATGACGGTGGTCTTGCGAAACAGAACATAGTGACGAAACCATTGAACAACATGAACTGCTGCCAACGCAAGTTTTTCGATATGAGAATAATTGAGTTCCGGTCCTACAAGGCCTCGGCTCAGGTAATAGATCATGTAATCTGAGAACGAATCGTCTTCATGAAATAAAACCATGACAATAGTTGACTCTGCGGCAGCCAGATATAATAAGAAATATTTGTTATAGTTAGGTGGTCGTAGCAAAGGTGCGGTTGTGAGGGCATGTTTTAATGCGTCGAAATAGCGTTGAGCGGCTTCATCCCAGAAAAAAGGAATGTCTTTCTTTAGTAAACGCATAAATCCCTTGGTGATTTCATCATAGTTGGCGATGAAGCATCATAAGAAGTTTGCCTTGCCTTGTAGACTATGAAGTTGTAGGATTTTGCATGGGGGGGGGAACTGGATTATTGCCTCCACCTTAAGAGGATCGACCATGATCCCTGTTGTTCATACGATGAAACCTAACAAACGTCCTGACGTTATCTAGAAGCTGCACTTGTTTGGATTCAAGAGAATCCTAAAGTAGCGACAGCGTTCGAAGATTAGTCTAAGGTGTGTGGGATGATTCGTTCACTTGCGAGAGCGTGATGCTAAATCATCCAGATAGGCCTCGACTATATGCTTGAGGTCATGAAAAGCAAAATAAATGGCCCACTGGAATGTGGCTCCAGTATTTTAAGGCCAAAAGGCATCTTACGATATGCGAATGTACCCCACGGACAAATGAATGTCATTTTGTGTTGGTCTTCAGGTTTGATTTAGATTTGATTATATCCCGAAAAACCATCCATGAAAGAAAAAGCTTCACAACCAACACATTCATCAATGATTTGGTCAATGAATGGTGTTGGAAAATTATCTTTGGGACATTCCTTGTTCAAATCACGGAAATCGGTACATACACTAATCATGCCTTGTTTTTTATTGACCGGCACAGGATTTGACACCCATTGAGTCAAATGGATAGGATAAATAAAACCTGCCTTTAGCAATTTCTCAACCTCAATCTTGATGGCTACTTCTTTCTTGGGATTGACTGGATGAAGTTTTTGTCGAACAGGCTTGGCATCAGGATACATTTTGATTTCATGTTCAACTATTTTTGAATCGATACCTGGCATTTCCTCATAAAACCAGGCAAAAATGTCACAGAATTATTTGAAAAGATCCGTGTAAATTTGAATTTCTTCGGGGGAGAAATCTGCTTCGACAAAGACATTCTCCAAGATGACAAGGTTTTGGGAGATGTTGATGGGTATAGTTTCAGTGATAGTTTCCATATTGCCCTCAGCATAAATTTGTTGCGTAGCTAAGAGATTAATAGGACATGGTTGATCTCCCGTCATGGTAACGATGAATTCTCCTGCTTCGATTCGGCTTAAATCTGGGAGAAAATATGATCTGTGATGAAGATCTTCCCAAGGATTGTCTAGATTAGTCATTGCTTTAATTACTGTTTCGTCAGAGGGCAATACTAAGTCTAACGAATTGACGTTAGCGAGAGAACCCTGAGCCCAAATAGGCTCTAGAAGCGGATCTAACTCTTGTGCAGGAGTCGGATCAGGGTTAGTTGAATCTTGCTGGACTAAAGAGTACGCTACCTCAGTGACAAACAAGGGCATGGACATGCCTGGGTTCCCTGTCTCATCCATCGTGGCTGATGGGGAAGGAAGAATCCAAGGATCCTCAAAGTAAGTCGTGCGGAACGACGAAACTTGAAAAATCTCAACCTTATGGTGATTAGATATAAATTTGAAATCATCGTGAGGAGGTGGGTAATCGAAGGTACCCATCAAGGATGGGCACAAACCAAATCCTATGTTAATGACACCTAGTTGAGGATTATCAATCATCGGGACTATGGATGCCCCCAAAGCTGGGTCAGGTCTGGAGAAAGACACTTGATCGATGGTCACTATCCGACCCTCGTGTGGAAACAACAAGACTCGGAAAATTGTAGCAACCAAAGCTTGCATAGCATAAATCCAACTATGTCCTAACAAGAGGTTATAGTTGAGGGGAGCATCGACTAACTCTACTTCCACACACACTTTTCCCTCCTAACTGCACAGGGAAATAAGAAACGATGTCATGTGGTTGGAACGAATGACCGTCGAAAGCAGTGAGGAGAGTAGGTGATGGACACAAAACGAGTTGGCCAAATGCCTTCCAGCATGCTAACGACATAATGCATGTCGAGGCGCCCTCATCGACCACCGTACGGAAGATATTCTGAGTAAAAAATTTCATGGGATGAGCCACTACCATCTGAAACGCTACGTGGTAAGGTAGACGAGGTTTTAAGTCGGTTGTATCTAACATGATGGTGCCCGGATTACAAGTCTCAGTAGATCCCAAAGTAGTTAACAAGGATTCCCTCTGAACAGGGCAGGTTTGGAGGACCTCCAAAGCAAACATCGCACAAGGGGTTTGTGATAAATCCTCCACCACAAAGTAATTCTAGGCGGCCCTTGCGTTTGGGTTGTGAGAATATTTTTTAAATGCACCCTTTGGAATGTGTTTCATTGTTTCTCCCAACGTCTTCTCAATCTGTAGAGGAAGAGATGGGATATCAGCTTCTTTACCCTTCTCAGAAGTGCTTGGTTTACTATAGTCGTGCGCTCTAGTTGATATGAAAGCATCACCCCTAACCATATATACATTCGTGGATGAGGGATTGTTTGGAGGCGGGCAGGTTTCCTGGCTGCCCCCTTCTGTGCTTGTAGAGGCTTGAGTCAGATTTTGCCCATGTTGAAATGGATTAGTCAACACTACCTGTTGTTGTTGTGTGACAAACTTTTGAGCCTCTGCAAGTCGAGGACAAAGATGGGTTGGGTGGTCTTCCATGCACAAGTTGCATGGATACCTCGCCTTCCATTTTTCCGTGTTGTCCCCGCCAGCATTATCAGTGGGTTTTTTATCCCCCTTACCCTTCTTTCGTTATTTTTTCTTCCCTTCAGGCTGTTGGGTGGATTTTGAGTTAGTCGACTTCACGGTGTGTACTTCCAACGTTTGGGTAGGGGGAGCAACCAAAGAAGTAGTTTGGCTGGCCGTTGTGTGTTGTATGAATAATTGTTGCAACTGTTTTGTCAATTGCTCAGCGGGCTTGGTTTGTGCTGAACCAACAATACCATCGACATGTGGTCCAGCTCTTTGTCTAGTTTTATCCAGTATCGAACGTGGTGCATCTGGAAAGATGTTGTATAATAAACCAAACTGAGAATAGATGAGCTCAAACTGTTGAGCCCTCATGATGGCATATTCCTCAGAGAAAACTCTAGATGTCGCGACATCTTTGGATAACTGTGGGACCAAAGACTTAAGGATCCACTCAAGCAGGAATGTTGGTGGGACTGGTACCTTGATTAAACTCTTCTGGCATCTCCACTCTCAGATATGATCAGAGATATGGTCCGCTATTTTCTATTTGAAATTGCCGAGCAGCTCTGTACCAGTGTCGTATCTCATAGGTAACTGGAAATGGTTAAGGAAGGCCATCGCCAGTTCGCCAAAAGAAGAGTATCTTGAGCGATCGATCTTGATGTACCATTTTGCGGCACTCCCAATAAGAGTATGTTGAAACAATCGCAACTATACAGAGTCATCTTTCAATGAGTTAGATGAGCACCAAAGATGAAAGGTAGTCACATGATCACCTGGATCTTCATTAGGCTTGGCCTCAAACTTTGGAATGTTCGAAGGCAACTTCGTCAGCATAGGAGGCCAATGTGGATCATGACAAATAGGATCATTTAACAACCTTGTCAAATCTGGCAAGTGTAAAGTCACCAGGAATGGTAGTTTGGGTTGTTGTTGATAACATGGGAAAAAGGGTCCTAGAGTTTGAATGGCACCAGGTTGCTAGGAAAAGTTTGGCTGTTGGCCCGTATTCTGGTAGAAACCATGGCCCTGAACAGCATAAGGATTTTGCATCTATGGAGACATCATCGGTTGATTTCCCAAAAAGTACATAGAGTGTTGGGCATGCATTGTATTCGAAGGACTTTGGGAAGGATTACCCCATGTCGGTCCCATGGGGATAGGCATAGTAGTTTGTTCAGGGTTCCAAAGATTGTGGAAATAATTACCCTAGATCGACATTCTGGAGGAGGGAACAGATCCTTGCCCTGAATTCCAAGGTCCTGCTAGGTTTTCCCCCTGTGCAGGAACAGTACCCTGCACAGGAGTAGATTATCTAAAAATGGGGTTGCCCCCAGTCGGGAAAGCGGCTGACGAGAAAGTGTTGTTACCAAATGTTATGTTCCAAGAAAACGGTGTCGAACCTACCGACATACTGTGCGAAGGGGGTCCATGACTCCCTGCTCTAAATAAACTATTGTGTGTAGGTTTCCCAGTGGATTGCTGATGCGGACCATCAAGCGAAGGGGACGAAGGAGGGATACGACCTCCTACATAAGGAAAAGCGTTAAAAGGGATAGGAGTGCCCCCAAGATGACCTTTCAGAGGAGCGTTAGAGATCCCTGCCCCCAAACCCAAAGTCTGTAAAGTGGAGTAGGTTAGTACAGGACTTGTACCCAAACTAGGCATACCATATGAGAACGAAGGGCCTGTCATACTAGGTGTGAAGGGGGTTGTGGCCGCTGCCATAAACGGGTTCGGTCCACTGTGCGACGTAGTTGTGGCTGAGACCATGGTGGCTCGGACCGATGATGGTAGGTTAGGAGATGACTCTCCTATGGTGGCAACTGTGGTGGGAATCGAAGAATTCCCAGAAGGAGTAACATCATTTGTTTCCATTGTTGTGTGAGGCACTGTTTGGCGTTCATGAAATTGGATTGGTACAATAAACAGTGCCAAGATATCAGTGGTTGGGGTTTCAACCGAGCCAAGAGTGGCTGCTTCAAGGTCCAAAATGGTTGATTCCTCTGGGATTTGTTCGGGCACAAAGGTTTGTAACCCAGTCACTTCAAAAGACCCTTGTTGGTCTAGCTTTCGCCTTAATGGTGGCGGGGGTGGCTCCAGTGTAACCAGCGGCAGACCAAGAAGCCTTCATGATCGGCAGAGCTCGGGATCCTCCATTGTGTGAGAAGATCCAAGATACACTAAGGTATTCTAAACGTTCAAAAGTAACACACACTAAAAAGAAGCCCCTAAGAGATAAGACAAACAATCACCAAACTATTTGGAAGAACAGTTACAACAACCAACACTAGAGAAACTTACTGGTGCAAGTGCGACTCAAACAAGGAAGCACCCTCTGGGTATACTCTGCAAAGCATGGCTCGATGTCTATCATAGGTACCGTGGTATACCCCTGCAGCACCTGTGTATGTTCCTAAAAATATTGGCAACTAGGTTGCCAGCACGCGAACAGTCACCAGGCAGGTATAGTCGAAAGTCGGGTAGACCGCAGTGAGTAGGGTATCGAGCCCGAAACCTGTCAAGGGTATCAAGAGAAAATGGTTTGGAATACAACTAAGGACCCCAAATGGATTTGATACCCGCGAAGCCCCGTGGCAAATGCAAATGACAGAATCCCAAAACAAGCCCTCTATATGTGTTCTCCACTACGATTGGTCCAGCTTTGGAGGGGTTATCTCCGCTACCTTTCCGCACGCGACCTCATGTTTATCCCCTGTGTTAGAGGGGGGTCCCAGATAACTTCCACGAAACTGGACTTAGACACTCCCTATCTTAGACTCTAATGTTTTTTTTTTAATGGCCTTGAAGAGTTTCCTCTCCAACCTAATTCAAGGCCCTAGTCCTAAACTAGTTTGTGAACCCTACAAACATAAAAGTCTAGTATATTTTAAAATTAGCGTTGCTTTTATGGATTTGTCTTACGTAAAGGGGTATGAGGGTGAAAATTATGATGTGTAAAAGACGAAAGCAAAAAATGAATGAAAAAGCTGGAAACAAAAACTTTTACTAAATGCAAAATTTCAACAACTTTTCACAAACAAAGATTTTTTGATTTTTCTAAGATTTTGGACAGCAAACTCAAAGGAATTTTGCTCGACTACGAGCTACTTATGATCTAAGTGAACTGCAAAAACTTACGAAATAAAATAATTTTCCCTAGCTAATGATGCAGAAACACACTCTTCAACCAAAGAAGAAAATGAAAAGAGATTTGTTTTTTTTTATTTAAGTGCTACTAAAGCAAGAAAGGGAAAATACCGAGAAGCAAAAAACCAAGAAAAACAATTATGGCTTAAAGCGCAGATCGCAAAGAATCAGATTAAATAATCACACCAAGGCAATTGAAAAAACAATGACTTTCACGCTTATCTAAAAACCATAAAACAAAATTTATTTATTTTTCATTTTTCTGTCAACTTTTAACTGAGAAAAAGCAGGCTAAGGGTAAGATGAAGCCTAAGCCACTGATTGTTCAAACATAGATTCAAACACCTGAGAGGAATACTTCTTATCAAAGGAGGGGATGAATGCCCCACCCTGAACAAAAAGTAGCATGTACAAGCACGTGACTGTCACTCAAATAGCATGCATGCAAATGTGTGTTGAACAGAGACAGAGGGCGTGTACACGCGGGATGACCTTGTACAGGTCGCGTGTATATCTAAATTCTAAGGAAAAATATGAAAACAGACAGTCTAGACCAGGAAGAGACCTCTGGTATTGATAACCAGGATCCCTTGAAGGCTTGGATAATCTTTCTAATAGAAAAAACAAATAATGCAAGGAAAAATAATAAGGCAAAAAAAAGAAATCTGAGATAGGATTGTTAACAAACAAGACTCAGACAAGATTCCAGAAAACCCCCTGAGAATGTGTGATTCTGACAGGGAAGAGGAGGACTTCCTCTAAGGTTCTCTGAACTCCTACATGCTACTACTATCTCTACAACTAGCGTTCACACGCGGGTTGTCAGAGGATAGGGTGCAGGTACATGCGTCCAGGACTTATGCAAGCCGTGTGTACCTTTGTGTGTCCCGAAAAATACAGTCAAGCAAAAGTCAGGGAAAGCTGGTATGGAAAACCAGACTCCTTGCTAGCTCAGACTTTACAGAAAAAGAAAAGACAGGCAAAGAAAAAATAGAAAACCTAGTCTTTTAAACTACCCAAAAACTTAAATAAATCCAGGAACCCTAAAGAGTCTTCTCCCCAGTATGGTCGCCAATTCTGTTGTTGGGAAAAACACCCTACGGACTAGCAAAATAGAGTTCAGACTTTGCATGCAGATTTGATCGAATAGAAACTACTTTTTTACCTGCATCCCAAGATTTAAATCCCCTTTTCTCAGAAAATGCATGGAAAGGACCACCTACCTTATTACCAATGTTCGATGTCGATCCTCCGTTGTGCTTGATTCCTTGTTCGCAATGCTCCTTCCAAAGATGACCTTCACTCAAGACAAACAACAACTATGCATGCACGCTACTTCTATACTCAAGGGTTAGAAATCAAGCATAAACTAATCAAACCATAGACAGATCATGAATTGGGACGGGAAAAGCATTATCTTTATTATTTAAAGTGAGTCAACTTACAAAAGCTGAGACCAACCACCGCTCCTTGAACCTGATCCTGGGATCCTCTTCTTCTGTCCTTCAACTGCTTTGTGTTAAATCTCCTTTGGCATGAGGAAAGGCTAAAGGGTTGGGACAATGGAATACGTAAATGGGCAGAGTTTCTTCACTATATTGTTTCCTCCTCCAAATGGTACCCCTGCCCCTTATTTTATAGGCTAGAAGGAGCTAGGGTTTTGGACGAACCCTTAGCCATGCATGGCTGGGAGTTTCAGTTAACTCACCCATAGCTTTTTGTTTCGTCGGCAACTTTCCTTTTTTTGTGCTTTTGTAGGTACACACGGGTTGTTGTGAGTCAGCCAGCATGTACACGTGTGCAATAATGGGTTAGGGCACGTGGGCCTTTACACAAGAGGATTTTCAAAGAGTTGTTCAGCAGAGTTTTGGAAAAGACAGGATATGAGTTGGCCTAATGCCAGGTAAGCATGTGTGGTGCAATTTAGGGTTATAACAGGTATGTAGATGAAAAATCAAGGTCTCATGCGACTTTCGAGTCCTTGGCCAAAGCATTTTTTACCTTCTTCCAATTACCAATCCGCCATGACAACGGTCTGGAACTACTCTCTAATTTCAAACAAACCTTAGCCACACATATCGCTGATCACATTCATGAGTGGCGTAGGCGACGTAGTTTGTGCAAAGCAGAAACCACCAAACAACAATGTCTTGACTGGTTTCTTAGATCACTTGTCTCTCTCCTCGGTAAGGATGTAGCTTCCACCATCCCTCAATTATAAGAAGAAGCTATCATCAAGGCTCAACAATACGACCTCATCTATTCACAGTCAGGGTACTTATACACTGTACTTCTTGATCTCCCAAAACCTGTGTCGTTTGGCCAAGACAAACCTAGTATGTCTCACTCAGCAGATGGATTGATTTGTAATACCACTCACCACAGTCCAAAACCCCAACAACCACCAATGTATGGAACACCTCAATACCCGCCATCATACAGGGGCACTTCCTATTACCCCCCACCCCCTTATCAACAACCATACCCTGTTGTTATGCCTCCACCCATCAGTGGGCCATCGCCGGCACCCCCCATACACCCACCTATTCAAACGAGTTCTAGTACCCCATCTACCTCAGCTTATAGTACTAGCGAAATCACCACACCTTCCTATGTACCTTACGGATCGTTACCCCCACAGAATCCATACTTTCCTTTTCCTAGTCCCCCACAACCTATGGCTCCCCCACATCCTCATGCTGGGGTGAATTTTGTTCAACCCTCTCCCGTTCAAAAATATCAAAATTTCAAATAGTTGAATATGGAAAATCCGACCCATCTGTCGAACAATGCCAAAAATAAAGGACGAAACAGGAACAACAAAAACCCAGGTCAAGGCGGGAATCAACCCTAGCAGAACCAACCTACTGGGGGCAACCAGAACCAAGGGAATCCAAACCCCTAGGGAATAAATAATAATAGGCGTCAAGGGAGAAATAACAATACCATTAAAACCAACTTCCCTTGTGCCCTTTGCAGTGATTTCGGTCATTATACTCATCATTGCCCCCAAATCGTTGATTTCAAATGGTTGAAAGACTCAGGCAGTCTACCCCATCCTCCAGCACTTCCTGCCCCTCAGCAGGCCCCACAACAATACGTGCAACAACCCCCCCCCTCCCTTTCGTGATGTAGAACCCTATTCCACACCAAGGTGTGATAAACACCCAACAGGACATGCAGCCTCCCCCACCTCAGGTGGGATAGTACCTCAATCCAAACAATCTAGCATATCACACGATCCTCCTCACTAGTGAGGAAGAAATCCTCATGCAAACACAAAATCGTCAGTATCATGCACCCACTAAGTCTCCTCCCATCCCTCCAGAGACAAACCCTGCACTGACGGGACCCCCGTTGGTGATCCCTCGCCCTAACACAGAGCCACCTCTTCGCATCCCTTGCATCCCATTACGCAGGAATGTCCACAACCCACAGGCTAGGATTGCTCATAATTACAATTTTGTTGATGACTTAGCACAATCCCCGGCTACCATGTCAGTCTTAGAAGTCCTTCAGACTTGTCCCACTCAGCGGAAATCATTAATTTCCGCCTTGGGGGTAGTTGACCCCACATATACTTGACTCATTACATTTTATCTCGATAGCGGAGAACCTCACCTTCCCGCCTTGATCACTTTTCAAATCTCAGTAAAAATACGGAACATCACAGTTCATCGGTGTATCATCAATGAACGTGCATGTACATGCATTATGTCCAAATATGTATGGAAGAAACTTGGTTCCCCTGAACGCATACCCTCTGCCATTACCTTACGAGCTTATGACGGACGACCATCATCTCTTGAAGGGCTCTTCCAAAATGTCCCCGTAGAACTCAGGGGCAAGACTATTCTCATCGACATTGAAGTTATCGATGCCCCACTCGATTATAATACCCTGTTTGGTCGTAGCTACATGTACGCTATGAAGGCAATTGCCTCTTCCATATTTTGAACAATGATGTTCCCCCACAATGAGAAGATCGTTACCATTGACCAAGTCTCACATTACGAGCCTAACCCATCTGCCAACATTGATAACATTCTCCCTCTCATCCACACAAGTCATGACACATACCCACTCGTCGAAATGGGGCCCGGAATTTTCAAAGATCCATCATTGTTAGGAACTTACCATGGAGCACCACCGCTCCTTCATCCTTCCAATCAATTATGTGTCATATCATCTAACGGAACTAACATAGAGGATACCCTTCCTCCTAGGGAGGCTTCTATCATATCTGACGTCCCACTAGTCGTAGAACTTCCCCCTCATGAACCTCCTGCGAACTCATCGACCCCACCAGTCCACGATGTCACCTCTCCCCAAGGACATATCCTAGTTTGGGAGATAGTTCCCCAATCCATCACTCAAATCCCCTTCTTTTACCCTCCACCTGGCATCGAAGCTTTCCAAGTAGCCACAACACTTACCATCCCTAATATGGTGTTAGCAATTCTAGTTTGGTATTTACATCCACCCAAGATGGTACCTCAACCATCCCTTCCCCCCCAAATGGAAGGAATCCCAATAACGATTCCCATACTTACTCCCACCATACCCTCTACACCAACACTCACTACCCCCCCTACCATAGTTGGGGGCAAGAGAAAGAAGAAGGAGCCCACAGCTCCACTTCCCCCATGTGTTCAACCCCCTTGCGCGCTATGCGAGAAATATGGACACCAAACCAACAACTTCTCATCTCTACCAGAGTTACGAAATTTGATTCCACTCAATCAAACTCCCTCAACACTCGCCACTATATCCAGTACTGCTACTACCACCCCCCATTCAAGTAGTAAAGGGTTGTGAACCAAATTCGCTTGCGCTATATGTTCAGAATATTGCCATTATACCCACCATTGCCCAGCACTGCCACGCTTTCGGCAGACATTAGCCATAGTACACCAAATCTTCCAGAGAGAACCCAGTCCAACTACGTCACCCTTACCAACAATCACTGACATTTGTTATGTCACAAATTCAGTCAATGAATGTATGATATTTCCTTTCTTTCTATGTGAATCCTTAGATCATTTTACATACCAATGTCCTATGATCATCATATATAGGCAACACTAATTGACCCTGCTTCAAAGACCCACCGAATCAATAGTTGACCTTACCTCGCCACTAGAGATTCTTCATGTCATTTCTCTCGAACCCGAGGCCCTTCCAATGACTCCATGGTTCTTGGATGACTTATCTGAGGATTCACCCCCCAATCCCCCCAACTCTCCCGCTCATTTCCCTATGAAAATTTTACATCCAACCACCATGGGTACTCCTCAGTACTTCGATATTTGGTTTATGTCAAGCGAACCATCACAATTGCATTGTATTCCCCCTGCTTCTTCATCAACAGGGGGCGGCCACATGACAATAGTTACCGACATCACTCTTCACGACCCCTTGTATTCCTGCCAATTTCATTGTGATGAGGAAATACTATAAGAGTTAAACAACCCTGACTACCCATGGGATGCACTACACCACCATGCACTCTTCTTTCCATAGGAATCTTCCACGCCTCCTAACCAACACCCCATATATGTGGTCGAAACCAAGGATTTTACCCCATTAGGGCCTATCGACCGGTTCAAAAACCCCATTCCTGCCCCTGATGCTTTTGAAGAAAGCAACATGGCCAACATTTTCCCAACCATTAAAATAAACATTTCCATCAAAAATGGCATCGTCGAGGAAATCACCATTGGAGCCACTTGCACTCCTCAAGAAATCACCGCCTATAAAGCCCTCTTCCAGGAATATCGGGATATTTTTTCCTGGTCATACACGGAAATTCCTGGACTTGATCCCTCTATCGTCAAACATCACATCGACACCTGGCCCAACATTACACCAGTTCATCAAAAACAACGACCGCTACACCCTTCCAAAGCAGTGGCCATCAAAGCCGAAATTGACAAATTAGGCGTTGTCAGGTTCATCTACCCCATCGCCTATACATCATGGGTTTCCAACCCTGTACCCGTTAACAAAAAATAGGGAAATATCCATGTCTGCACGGACTTTCGTGATCTCAATCACGCATGTCCCAAAGACAACTTTCCAACACCTTTCATCAATCAAATTATCGACGAATGTGCAGGCCACAAGGCTCTATCCTTCATGGACGGTTTCTCGGGTTATAATCAAATTCAAATTCACCCAGTCGATCAGTACAAAACCGCATTCACTACCCCTTGGGGTACTTTTTCATATCGTTTCATGCCTTTTGGCTTAAAGAATTCTAGCGCAACTTTCCAACGATCTATGACATACATTTTTCACGATTTGGCTCATATCATCCTCGCATACTTGGACGACCTCACAGCACGATCCAAGAAATGCACCCAACACCTTGATGATTTACGAATCATCTTCCAACAGTGTCGTCAGTACAACATCCACTTGAATCCCCTCAAGTGCGTGTTCTGCATCACTGCAGGGTGCCTCCTCAGATTCATCATTTCCCAAAGCGGTATTACCATGGACCCCCTCAAAGTCCAATCTATCATTGAAATTCCACCTCCCCGGAATTTACGTCAACTTCAGAGCCTACAAGGCAAGGATAACTTTCTACGATGATTTGTCCCAGACTACGCCATTCGTGGACATGGTTTCCTTCATTCACTCCATCACGACATCCCATTTCACTGGGATGAACATGCCCAACATTCATTTGACAATCTTAAAATGGCGCTCTCCAACACCCCTTTAATTAGTGCACCTGACTACAATCGCGACTATATCCTCTACATATTAGCATCAGTTGTTTCAGTAGCAGGAGTTCTCATTCAACTAGGTGATGACAATCGTGAGCATGTCATTTATTACGTTAGTAAAAACCTCTCAGGGCCACCCTTGAAGTATAAACACGAAGAGAAACTAGCTCTTGTAGTCGTCCCCGCAGTCCAGAAACTGCGTCACTACATTCTGCTTCGCACTACTAAGGTTGTAGAAAATTCCAACCCTATGCAATACTTGCTTGGTCGTCGAAAAATTAACAACAAATTTTCTAGATGGATTGTTATCCTTCAGGAGTACGATCTTGAATTCTCAACACCCAAGAGAAAGAAATCCCTCGTTCTCGCCGAACTTGTCATGGCCCTCCCCTCTGACACAACCAGTACCCTCATCAATACCGACTTTCCCGAGGAACACCTCTTTTACATCACTTCGGATGATCCTTGGTACGGCGACCTCCTCGTCTACCTACAAACTCAAAAGTTTGGTAACCACCTTTCACAAGATGATCGTCGTCGTATTCGCCACCAAGACCCCCGCTACCTCCTCATTGGAGACATCTTATACCGGTGCGGGGTCAAAACCATTCTTCATCGATGCCTAACCATTAACGAGGTCGATTGAGTCTTGAATGACTACCATAGCGGCGCATGTGGGGGGCATCTTTTGGGAATATCCACTACTCAGAATATTATCCGAGCAGGTTACTTTTGGCCTACCTTGTTTCACGATTGCATTCACGCCATGAAACGATGTGATAAGTGTCAGCTTTACGCCAACAAATATCGAGAAACACCTACTCTTCTTCATCCAGTCATCGTTGTCGACCCCTTTTGTAAATGGGGCATCGACTTCATGACTTGTAATCCCCCCTCCAGCAATGGACACAAATACATTGTTGTCACAGTCGATTACTTCACAAAATGGGCTGAAGCTATGTCCACCTTCAACAATACTGCTGACACCACAACGCGTTTTTTCTTTAACCACGTCATATCTCGCTTTGGAGTACCACTCCAACTTGTTTCCAATCATGAGAAACACTTCGAGAATGAGATTTTCGTCGAACTCTCATCTCAGTTAGGATTCTCCCATGAGTTTGCTGCACCATATTACCCTCAGTCTAACGGATAGGTAGAAGCAGTTAACAAGGTCCTCAAGACCATGTTACAGCGCACGGTTAATAAACATAAGACCAATTGGCATCATATGTTATTTTCCACGCTATGGGCTTACCGTACGGCTATGAAAACCACTACTGGTTTCACACCGTTTCATCTAGTCCATGGGGTTGAGGCCACTCTTCCCATCGAGTGAAAAATTCCCACCTTATGCACCGCAATTGAGATATTACTCGACATTGTTCCAATGGAGCAGCACTTGCTGAACTTAGAATCCCTGAATGAAGATCGTTGATCTTCATTAAAGAACAATGAGGCAGCTAAAAAATGATCAAAGGCTACCTTTGATTGACATGTCAATCTTCGCTCATTTCGCAAAGGTGACCTCGTCCTTGCTTACGATATCGCTCATGATACCTTTGGCCATGGAAAATTCGAGTCACTATGGCATGGCCCATATATTATCCAAAATTGTCTCACCAAAGGCGCATACATCCTGGCCTCTCCCGAAGGCCTCTCTCTCAAAGAACCCATCAACGGGTTATACTTAAAGAAGTTTTATGCTTAAACATAGTCATTCTACTTCAGGTTATTTCTTTTATAGTGTTTTTAATCTTTGTTCCATCCCTCACATCTAAACTATCATTTGTTCTCTTGACAGATGCTTCCTCCACCGGCCTACCACATCGGTTACGCCAACGGTGCCAGCCGTTGGACAAAAAATCTCGCTTCAGCCACTTGGGCTCTCTACACCCCCTCACATGAAATGCTCCATTCGAGTGGCATATGTTTGGTTTCAGCGACCAAACACCAAGTCGAATACACTGCCGTCATTGGCCTCCTGGCCGATGCCCAGCATCATCGTATTCCTCACCTTAATGTCTTTCTCGACTCTCAACTAGTCATTCTCCAGCTCAACAATGTGTACCGCATATGCGATCCTTGCCTCTTTCGCAAATACCTACAGGTTAGACTTTTATCTCGACATTTTGATTCCATTACATTTACACATATTCCAAAACAATTAAATCAAATTACAGATAACCTAGCTAATATTGTGTTAGACTGGCATATATCACATCAAGCTACCTCTACACATACATAAACACATCAACAACCTATCACAGCATATATATATTAGACACCATCAACACATTAACAAAACACATGTAAACACCACATAGATCTCAAAATGTATACTCATGTATATATAAAATGGTCCACAGTGCCATCCAAATGTTTACATACAAAAATAAAAGAATCTGCAGGCCAGTGAAGCACCTCGGTACAAAATGGGCTCACCAGCCTATATACAAAAATACAATAATACATAGAGTACCACTCAAGGTGCATCTAGAGCACCACCTCTTGCCCCTCCCTCAGGCGGTGGTACCCCACCCACTACTGGTCCCTCCTGCCCCGGAGGTAGTCGTTCAGTCATCACAGCACCAGCTCTTGTTGCCCATCGTACCACAGCCCGCCATGGTGGTGGAATCCCCACACACGGCTCTAGGATTCCCTCATCCTGGATACGATACCACATGCCCTCAATCACGCCCTATAGCACCGCCTCCACGCGACGACGTATGTCCTCAAAATCTACTCCAGCATCCGCTGGAGGAGCATGTGATGGCCCGGCACTAGGGTCATCAAATCGGCATCTCCTCACTTCTCTCTCAGGATCAGCTGGTCTCACCGAGGCGTCCTCATGCCGACGTCTCTCTCCAACCCGCGGCTCTCCCCGCGGTGGTCTCTCTGGCTCCTGACGAACCAATTCTCTCCGCAACTCCACCTCGCGCCCACGAGGTGCCACATCTGCACATACAAACAAGCAACATATAGTATCAGCATCTATATCATATACATATGTCATGCTATCTCAGGAAAAAAAAAACCACATATATATATAACTCATCAACATACCTCGAGAGTCAAACACCTCCCCTGGAGGTAACACCATGTTCAGATCCTCCCTAAAGTCAACCCCAGCATAGGGGAACTGCAATATCACCTGCGGCATCTGTTGCCACACCTGTGTCGCCTCAACAGTAAAGAATTGGTCACCCTCACCACCACCATGGCAAAGAAAAATATACGACCACCGCTTTAGTCGCGGCTCTCGCGCCCCAGGCGCACCCAATAAAATCCTAGGGCGCAACATAGGCACCCTCTCCAAAAACCAGGCCACTAAGATGGACCCGAAGGAAAACTCTCCTATATTCGTGGACCGACAGTGGTCCAGCTGCCCTACCATCCTAGCATGCAGCGTAAGCCCCCAGGCGAAGTGCTCCCTAGCCAACACTCTCTCCATCACACACAGCTGACCACCACTGATCCGCTGCATCGCAAGAGTCCCATAAACTCTCACAATCATCGTTGCTATACATTGATGCGCTAGGGCATCCATCGCCCCAATGCTCACAACAGTGCCAGACATAAATTTCACCCCCGAACAATACCTCTGGCAAACTGTCGCTAGCACCAAATCCCTCGGTAACACCGTCTTTTCCGGTAGGGGTGTTCCTTGAAACGAGAGCCCAATCAAAAAGTATACATCCTCCACCATAGTGAAGGCAATCTGCTCTCCCTCCACTATGAAACAATGCAGGTCTGGACCCCACATCCGGATAAGGAACTACAGAAGATACTCCTACGCCTATATCAACGGACACTCAAAGAACTTCAGCATCCCATAGGCTTCCAAAGTCACACGAACCCCTGTCTCCTCAATAGCCATGGCATCTCTCAGCTGGGACTAATCTCGCTCTCACCACCCAACTGGCATCGTGCACAAACGATCGCCTGCAACCACATACAACAGTCCTAAGTCAGCCAAATGGACCATAAACAACATTAAAAAGATAATTCTTACACCCATCAACCTTGCCTCCAAGTCGTGGTTGTTTAACCCAAAGGTGTGCACATGAGATAATCTTACACCAAATAAGACTCCAGAAAGTCCTAATTGGACTCTTGATAAAGGTGAAGAAATTTTCAAGGACATAAATGATTTTTAGAAGATGACAGTAACAAAAGTGGAACTACAAGGGATGATGGATTCAACTGAAGCTAAGTTGGAGGCAATAATGGATACTAATATGGATGGTTTAAAAAGGGATATCATAGAAGGATTGAAATATTTCCTAATAGAGAGGACACATGAAAGTGAAAATGTATCCCATGAAATTCATGATGAGGACACAAGGAATATGAATCGAGACTGGAGAAACTCCAACTTTGGGTTGAAGACCAACCACTTTCCTAAGATCGATATGAGGAAGTTTTATGGCAAGGATACAATCACATGGATACTTCAGATGGAGCAATTATTTGATCTACATGATGTGCTACATACACAAAAGGTATGAATTGCTTCTTTATATTTAGAACCCAATCAATTTGTGTGCTATTGATGGATTTGTTCTTGCAAATCACTTGTCACTTGGACAATTTTCACAAAATAAATGATAGCACACTATGAGCATACAAGGAGCAATACATTCTTTATCCAATTGATAAATATCAAGCAAAAGGGTTCAGTTGTGGAGAACATTGAGAAATTCCAAAGATTGAACATAAAGGTAACAGATATTCCAGATGAGCACCTGATTGATGTATTCATATAAACTTTAAAGGATAACATTCAATATGAGGTTCACCTTTGGGAACCCAAATCATTGGAGAATGCGTTCAGGGTGGCGATAAATCTTGAAAGTAAAAATGTGGCTATGGCTACTAGAAGTACCACTCCTAACATCTATCGAAAGAATAATGTTCCTTCTTCTAAAACACATCAACCTACAAGGTTGACACCTCAAAAATTGGAGGAAATAAAATCAAAATGTTTATTCTTTAATTGTGACAACAAGTACAGTAAGGGACATAAGTGTGGTGAGAAGATAATTTTCTACACAGATTGTGAAGAGAAAGAAGAACAAGAACAAGAACAATAACCATCTCAAGATGAAAACGTAGAAGATATTTCTTCTGAAGAGTTGACTCCCATGATATCATGTAATGCATTGGATGGAATTAGCGACTCCTCAAACCCTCAAGATCGAAGGATATATCAAAAATAAAAAGGTAATATTCATAATTGATTATGGTAGTACTCATAATTTCATTCATTATATATTAGCCAAAGATCTCAATTTCTTTATATATCTAGTGCCAGAGTTTCAAGTAATGATTGCAGATAGAGGAACTATCAATTTCTCAGGAAAATGAAATAAGATCAATCTTACTATGGGAGAATATGTAATGAATATTCCAATTATTTCTATACCCATGGGTGGTGTTGATGTCGTACTAGGAGTCCAATGGTTACAATCATTGGGAACAGTGGCTTTTAATTTTCAAGAAATTTTCATGAAATTTTCATTGGAAGGAAAATAAATTGAGTTAAGGGTTATCACAGGGAAACCCAATAAGGTGATAAGCTCTAATGGCATGACAAAATTATTGAAAAAGGGGCATCAGGGTGTAATTGTACATCTATGCTCACTAGATGTTCAAACATCTAAGCCATTTATTCTCCTAGATCTCCAAGGGATCATTGATAAGTATTCCAAAGTATTTTAAGATATTCCAAAAGGTCTTCCACCCACTCGAAATAATGATCATGCTATTCACCTAATTCCTAGGAGTGTTCCTCCTAACAGCAGGCCTTACATATACCCTTATGCCCAAAAGAGTGAAATTGTGTGTATGGTTGAAGAAATGTTAGAGGTTGGCATTATTATACCTATCCAAAGTTCTTACTCTGCACCGGTGGTAATGGTACTCAAGAAAGAGGGTTCATGTCGTATGTGTCTAGATTATAGAGAGCTCAACAAGATCACTATTAAAGATAAGTTTCTCATTCTCATCATTGATGAATTGTTAGATGAAATACATGGAGCAATTTATTTCACAAAGTTGGATCTTCGTTCAAGGTATCATTAGATTAGAATGAATAAAGTATATATCCCAAAAATAGTATTTCGAACTCATGAATGCCATTATGAATTTTTGGTCATGCCTTTTGGCCTTACAAATGCAGCTTCCACATTTTAAGGGTTGATGAATTCCATTTTCAAACCCTTCCTTGGAAAATTTGTGTTAGTATTTTTTGATGATATACTAATCTATAGCAAGTCTTGGGAGGATCATGTGAGACATGTTTACAAGGTGCTATAACTACTAAAGGAGCAACAACTATATGCCAAACCATCCAAATGTTTCTTTGAGTGAAGGAGGTAGATTATTTGGGTCATATTGTATCTCATGAAGGTTTCAAGGTAGACCTTAACAAGATTAAGGCCATGATGAACTGGTTGATTCCCAAAACATTGAAGAATATTAGAGGATTTTTGGTTTTGACGGGTTACTACCGCAAGTTTTCTCAGAACTATGGAAGAATGGCAACACCTTTAACGACATTAACTAAGAAGGATTAATTTTCATGGAATCCAGAGGCAACTCAAGCTTTTGAAAAACTTAAAGAGGTGATGTGCAAAGCTCTTGTCTTGACCACACCATACTTCAAAAAAACCTTTATTGTGGAATGTGATGCCTCGGGAAATGGAATTCATATAGTTCTAATGCAAGAAGGAAGGCCCCTTGCTTTTGAAAGTCGGTCACTCAAGGGAAAGGACTTACACAAACCTATTTATGAGAAGGAAGTGATGGCAATACTACATGAATTGAAGAAATCATGCCCTTACCTAATAGGTAGGCACTTCAAGGTCAAAACAGATCATGATAGTCTTAAATACTTCTTGGAACAAAGGCTATCTTCAGAAGAACAACAAAAATGGGTGACCAAGATGGTTGGTTATGATTTTGAAATAATCTATAAAAAAGGGAAGAAAAATGGTGTGGCAGATGAACTCTCAAGAAATGATGAAGATATTGAGGCCTTTCTCTGTGCTATATTGATCATCCAACCCGATTGGATAATAGAAGCGAGGGATGAATGGAATAATGACGAAAAATGTGTGGACTCGCATTCAAAGGTTGCAGCAGGATTCCAGTGCATCAAATACATTTACATGGAAAAATGATTCACTACGGTAGAAATATCACTTATATTTATGTAATAACTCTCAACTCAAACAAAAGGTATTATTGGAATTGCACACCTCTCCGGTAGGAGGGCACTCGGGATTTTTGAAAACCTACCATAGGGTCAAGAAGGAATTTTTTTGGGATGGCCTTAAAACCGATGTTCAAAGGTTTGTGGAAAAATGTTTGGTTTTCCAAAAAAATAAGGTGGAAACAATTAAGACCTTGGGTCTTTTACAACCATTAGCCATCACAAGTCAGCGTTGAGAGGAGGTTTCCATGGATTTCATCACGGAGTTACCGAAGTCTGAAGGAAAGAGTGTCATCATGGTGATTGTTGATAGACTTACCAAGTATGAACACTTTTGTGCACTCTTTCATCCTTTCAAATCCAGTACATTTTCCATCGCATTCATGGAGACAGTTCAAAATCTACATGGAAGCCCAAAGATTATTGTAAGTGACAGAGATCCCATCTTCATTGGACATTTTTGGACAGAACTATTTTCTTGTTTGGGTACTCAATTGGCTCATAGCATGTCTTATCATCCTCAATATGATGGATAAACCAAGATAGTGAACAAATTTTTGGAAGGCTACCTTTGTTGCCTTGTCTCTGATAATATAACACAATGGTTCAAATGGTTACCCTTGGTAGAATGGTGGTATAACAATTCATTTCATACTGCAACAAAAATGACACCATTTATGGCACTCTATGGATATTGTTATCCCCTATCCTAGGGATAACTAACGATATTATGTCTCGAGGCCTACATGTCCTAGACATCGAGTACCGAGAGCCATATGACTTGATCTTGGCCCCGGAGGGCCCATATTTTCTTCAGTGTGTCCTATCTATCAGCAGCAGCATCATTCATCCCAAATTATGAAGTAGTAGTGGGTCTTGATCCATCTGGTAATGATTTTGGGTATCATGTTATGTGTCGCTATGATTTTCGAAGCATTTGAATGTGTGCACTAAACTCTCTTTTGTTTCATGATGTTTTCTTATAAATTATTGTCTTTAACTTGTTCATACCTGGGGTGGGTGACAGAGTTCCCTAGTAAGTTGGTTCCCTTAGGGATGAGTTTCCACTTGGTGGGTCTATGAAAGGCCATCATCCATCCCTTACATAATTACCACTTTTCATCATTGTCTCTCTCATCTTCCCCTACCTTGGTTTGGGCATTGGTTTTTCCAAGCTAGTGAGGGTTGTACCTTGCCTTGTGGGAAGAAGGAGATAAAGGCCTAGAGGGTAATAGTAGCTAGAAAAAATTAAAATCCAAAATGAAACCTTGAGATGCTTCACTCAGGGATTCCCGAGAAAGAAACAAATGGATTATCAGTAAGAAAATGGGACCTGTAAAATAAAATAAAAAAATCAAGATCTAGTTGGTGGATAGATCCTTGTGACTTATGAGCCCATGGAAGGTTTACTTATTGTTGTTGATGGACCATGCCCGGTGGACAGGTACATATGGGGAGATTATTATCTTGAACCTCCATGGGGCTGAAAATCCCAACAGATGGAAGTTGTGACCCCAACCAAGGGCAGAGAGACACCAGAGGCTTTCACCATAGAAAAGGAAGGACATTTCACTAGAGAGACTTTGGAAGACCTGGACCTAGGGGGATCTTTCTCTCCCCCCTGAACGTTGGCCTTGGGAGGCCCATGATGTCACCCTTGTGACCCTAGACTTCATCTAGCATCAGAAGGACATGATGGAGGCAGTTGTGTGTTAGGTGGCATGCGTGGCATCATTTGAAGGCCTTGGAAAGCCTATCGTTTTTCTCATGAAGCCTGACGTCCCACTTATGAGGCCCAACGTCACTCTAGGAGGGAATAATGTCACCCTTAGGTTACTAACACCTCAATCATCTCATCCATCCCTTTAGATTATTTATTATCATTGTTGTTTTCCTCTAAAATTTCTTGTTTCTAACCTTGACTCCATTACCCTAAAAGGCATTAGTCCACTCATCACAAGTGAGTGATTGACCAAACAACTCTTAAACTATTTTCCCTAAGACTTCTACTAACTTCTACTGACTTTAAGCTAGACTAAATCACTAACTAATTTGTTGTTGTTGCAAAATATTGTTACAACCATCTATAATAGCAGCAAATTCATCCTAAAAGCAAGATTGAAAGTTGATTAGACATTACCATAATTGCTTCTGACAACTATTATCATTATGTCAACCTAAGGCTATTCTTTCTTGTCATTCTTAAGCATTATTGAGGCACAATTGTTGTTGTTATTGTTTAATATTCATTACTATTGTAAATATTTACATTGCTTAAGTTCTATATCAGCTTGTTTATCTTTCAGAAGTTTATGATTTTATGAAGCATTGACATCATATGGTACTTGAAAATTGCATTTTGTTTATTTGTTGTCTTGTTCTCGGTAGGTACACCCAATTTATATTTTTCTTCATCTCACTAAATATTTGTAACTTTTTATCTGAGTGACCTGTGAGAGGGGTGGGACTTTCTTATAGATTTTAGCTTAGCCTTCTCAAACCCTCAGGTCACTGGGGATGTAATATTCCAGATATAAAAATTATGCAGAACAGAAATAAAATGTTATAAATGGAAAATGAACAACAATATAACCAGAATAACACCACAATAATACTGAAATGATAACAGAATAACACCAGAAAGAGCACTTCGATTACTGAGAGCATTGTTCACGGGCCTCTTCAAGGGGGAAACCTCCAGTCGAGCAGAGCTCTATTACAATAATATCCAAGATAGGATTCGCATACCCTCGACTCCTATTTATACTAAATATGTCTATCAAGAGAACCATGTAGAGGAAGATCCTTCTAGAAGCGGAAGCTTCTATTAGGTCTTCTTACATTTAATTTATTCTACCTTATTGCAAGGCCTTATTAATATTGACCTTTAGTACATCGGAATACATTGTTATACCTACGTAAGGGGTTAGGTCCCTAACATGTATGCCCCCTTAAAAACAACCTTGTCCTCAAGGCGTGAGATGTGGAAATTACTGCAGAATTGTGGTTGGTTCCCAAGTGGCATCTGTTGGAGTTGTATCTTTCCACTGGACTAAAACTTCCTTCATGCTTCGTTGATGCAGGCGAGGCTCATGCTGGTCCAAAACTGCTTGTGGCTATAGCCAAATGGATCCTTCTTCATCCAACTCGGGAAGGTTGGTTTGAGTTTGGCACTTAGTTCCAATCACCTTCTTCAAGCATGAAACATGAAAAACAGGATGTAGCTTAGAATGATTGGGAAAAGCTAATTGATATGCCACTTGTCCCACATGCTTGATAGATATATAAGGACCATAAAATTTGGGTGCCAGATTCTGACAATGTTCGACCTTGAGGGAATTTTTCTTGTAAGGTTGCAGTCGAAGAAACACCTTATCCCCTTCTGGAAATTGACGTTCAACGCGACCTTGATCTGCTTGTTTCTTCATGCGATTTTGATCCATGACCAAATTATCTTTGAGGGTACGGACAATAGCCTCTCGAACTGTAAGTTTTTGGTCAACCACCTGGACTTTCGAGACACCTAGTAAATATGAGAGGACTGAAGGTGGATTTTGTCCATAGACCACTTCAAAAGGATTCATGTGTGTAGTTGTATGGTATGAAGTGTTGTACCACCATTCATCTAGGGGTAACCATTGATCCCACTGATTTTTCTTTTTCGATGCAAAAAACCTCAGATATGTTTCCAAACACTTGTTGACAACTTCAGTTTGACCATCCGTCTGGGGATGATAAGTTGTGTTGAGATGCAATTGGGTGCCTTGTAGCTTGAATAGTTCTTGCCAAAAATTGCTTGTGAAAGTTGGGTCGCGATCAAAAACAATAGAATGTGGCATGCCATGAATCTTGAAGACCTGATCCATGAAAAGTTGATCCACTGTGGATGTTGTAAATGGGTGTTAAAGAGCACAGAAATGAGCATACTTGGAAAGTTGATCAACTACCACCATGATGACTGATTTATTACCCGATTTAGGTAAGCCTATAATAAAATCCATAGAGATATCCCTCCAAATAACAGGTGGAATCAAAAGTGGTTGCAGTGTGCCTGGATATTTGACTTTTTCTCCCTTGTTGCATTGACACACATCACATTTGGCCACAAAATTACGAATGTCTTGTTTCATACCATCCCATAAAAAGGAACGTTTGACGATGTCATAGGTTTTGGTAAACCCGGAGTGCCCAGCTATGGGTGTAGCATGAAGCTCAGAAAGCACCGTGGATTTAAGTTTTGATTGTTTACTTATATACAGATGGTCTTTGTATCGAAGCTCATCATGGAGCCATGAGTACCCTGGGGAAACTGGAGAATTGGACTGTAATTGTTGTATCATATGAAAACTTTTGGGACCATGTAGCCATTCATGGCGAATGGCTTGAAGCCAATCTGGTACAATGGAGAGAGAAAAAAGGGATCCTTCATCTTCATATCTTCGAGAAAGTGCATTGGCCACCACATTGTCTTTTCCTTTCTTATAAATGATCTCATAATCATATCCAAATAGCTTAGTCACCCATTTTTGTTGCTTTCGGGAGGAAATGCATTGTTCCATAAAATACTTGAGGCTTTGATGGTGTGTCTTAATTTGGAAGCGTTGCCCCAATAGATAAGGGTGCCACAAATCAACGGCATGCAGAATAGCCAACATTTCCTGTTCATATATTTATTTACCCAAATTTCGTTCAGACAGTTGTTTGTTGGTAAAGGCCAAAGGCATACCCTCTTGCATAAGGACAACACCAATACCTTTTCCTAAAGCATCACATTCCAGGACAAAGGTCTTTGTGAAATTAGGAAGGGCCAGGATTGGAGTGGTGCACAAGGCCATCTTCAAGGTTTGAAAATCCTGAGCAGTTGTTGGGGTCCAAGTGAGAGAATTATTTTTAAGGAGTGTCGTGAGAGGTGTCGCAATCTTTCCATAATTCTTAACAAACTTATGATAATAACCTGTTAGGCCCAGAAATCCTCGCAAGATTTTGAGAGTCTTTGGGTGAGGCCAATCTTGCATAGCTTCAATCTTTTTAAGATCCACCATAACATCGTTCTTTCCAACAAGATGGCCCAAGTACTCGACTTCTGAGGCACCAAAAGCACATTTAGATTGTTTAAGGAAAATTTGGTGTTGAGAGAGTAAATGGAGAACTCAGTCCATGTGAGCAAGGTATTATGTCTAGGTTTTGCTATAGATGAGGATATCATCAAAAAAAAACTAAGACAAAATGATGGAGAAAGGGGTGAAAGACATGATTCATGAGGCTTTGGAAGGTGGAGGGGGCATTACACAAGCCAAAGGGCATGACCAAAAAATCATAGTGGCCCTCATGAGTTCTACATGCAATCTTAGGAATGTTTGTCTCTTTCATACGGATCTGGTGGTAGCCAAAACAAAGATCAAGTTTAGTAAAAAATTGGGCACCACTCAATTCATCCAAGAGGTCATCAATGACAAGAATGGGAAATTTGTCTTTAACAGTGAGTTTGTTGAGGGCGCAAAAGTCAGGACACATGCACCAAGAACCTTATTTCTTCAGGACCATGACCACAGGAGAAGAGTAGGGGCTCGTACTAGGGTGTATAACACCTGTGTTGAGTAGTTATTTAACCATTTTCTCAATTTCATTTTTTTGGGAAAAGGGGTGACGATAGGGATGGATATTGGGAGGGAGGCTTCCTAGTATAAGGGGAATGGAATGATCATGAACACCATGGGAAAGCAGGATTCCCTGGGGAGTGGAAAATACCACTTGATGTTTAGAGAGGATGGATTGGAGGTCTTGCAGTACAGAGGGTGTCTCAGTTTCCTGTATGGCATGGAGTTGGGCAATAACGCCAGAATGACCTTTTTTTAGCAACTTTTCCATGCGATGGGAATTAATGATCTCCAGTGAATCAGCGGTGATGCCTTGGAACTTATATTTTTGTCCCTCCTGGTAGAATTGCATGGTTAATTCCTTGAAATTCATGAGAATGGGACCCAAAGTCCTTAGCCAGTCTTCACCCAACACAATGTCACAAGTACCCGTGTCAATAGCAAACATATGAGATTTCATGTGGTAGTCACCAATTTGGAGATGAAAATTTTCACAACACCCTCCACATTTCATGGAGCTGCCATTGGCAATCATGATTTGGAAATTATTGACTGCATGGATATAAAAATGAGTTCCTTGGGCAATGCGGTGATGAATAAAATTATGGGTGCTGCCACTATCAACTAGAATGATGACCTTTCTATGATTGATGTAACCAATTAGCTTGAGGGTTTGGGGAGCAGAGAAACCAGCGAGAGCATTTAGGGAAATGACTGGTTCTACTTCGAGAGGGTCTGAGGGAGGGGTTATGCCTATGGTTTCAGGTGGCTCAGACACAAGGGGAGTTTCAACATCCTCTTCTGAAACATCCTTCGAGATGGCCATAAAAAAAAATGTTCCTTACACTTGTGGCCCAGAA
This sequence comes from Picea engelmannii, assembly GCA_009831015.1. Classification (NCBI taxonomy): domain Eukaryota; kingdom Viridiplantae; phylum Streptophyta; class Pinopsida; order Pinales; family Pinaceae; genus Picea; species Picea engelmannii. The sequence continues at coordinate 61,360 of ML819406.1, forward strand.
AATATTTGTCATCACTATTATAACAAAGGCCTTTGAGTTGGCATTCAGCCATTTCATCTCTGGTCAATTTTTGGATCTTTAGTGGAGTAGAGGGAGTAGTGGGATTTATTGGTTTAGTGCAAGGAATAAAGGGGGGTTTCTGGTTTTGAGAAGATACAACCTGTTGTGCTTATTTATCTCTTTTAGTAGCCTCCACCCAACTCTGATGTTGAGCCATGAGGACATGGGCACAAATCTCATCCTTGAGGCCACTAATAAAACATTCTCGGAAAAAGGCAGCAGACATGCCCTCTGTCCAAAAATCCAAGCGCTCAAAAGAATCTATAAAGTATTCCACTGTTCTTGATTGTTTCAACTATGTCAAATGTCCTAAATGGTTGGTGTTAGTTTCAAAGCATTCATAGAGCTCTGCCACAAAGTGTGTCCAAGCAATATACCCTTGACGGAAAGTTTTTCTCCATTGCCACCATTGTCAATGTTCTTGATCTAGATGGAGAACACCATACCGAACTTTGGACAAGTCATATGTAATGTCGTATAAAGAGAAATAATGTTCCATTTGGGTTACCCAGCCAGTGGGATCCGAGCCATCAAATTTGGTCACATCCACCCGTGGAAGGCATAGGTCACGCTGAAATTGATGGTGCTAAAAATTATGGGAATGAGAGGAAGTTTCAGCTTCGGTATGTGGGGGTGGGTCAGATAAAGGTTTATCTGCAGGGATATGTAGCTTGGTGCAGATCATCAAAACGATAGATTCAAGCTGGGTAGTCATGTCTTGTTTGAGTTCCTCGATTGAGGGGGCGATGGAGGACTGCATGGTTTTATTGATGGCGGCAACATTGGCACTGAGTTGTTTCACTTCCTATTGGATCTCTATGAAATTAGATTGCAAGGTATTGAAGCGAGATTCCAAGTCTTGTCTATGGGTATGGGCCATGATGACAAGGGAACTGAAACGAGGTGGGTGGGGTCAAAAAAATTGTTGAAAAATGATATGTATGAATGTGATAAGGGAGAAGAGATAAATCCAATGGAATAGGTCTCAAATAAAGGTGCAAAAATTTCCAGACTTTTTTATTTTTCATCTGCGGAGTTATACTTCGGTCTGAATAATACTACAGTGATGAAATGCCCAAATTCTTAACAGGAATAAATGTGTAGTGATTTGGCAACCCGAACACAGTTGCGTAGCAATATATCTTGTCTGTTTTAATTTTTTTGTTTCCATCCCCAAGGGTTAGGTATTCAAGGGTTCTATAGAAGAGGGTTTTCCCAGTGTTATAGCTCTCTGATATACGTGTGGGGTACTACAGTAGTACTCGGCCCAATATCTCAGGGCACTAACTAAGGAATATAGACTGTGCCCTTAGCCGTACTACCCAGGTACTAGAGAGTATCTTCCCTAGTGTTGTTCTCGGTGGCACTATAGCAGTTAGGGGGACGATCGGTTTTTCTACAGAGGGCTTCAGGAAATCTAGGTTGATCAGTACATAGGTGTTGTCTGATGCGCTACCACTCGAAGGGGTACCAATAGGGGTTACAAGGGTGGCCAACAGATGTGCGCTTAAGAACCACTTGTATTTCTTGTGTGTATGAATCCCTCAACCATGGGCTTGTGCGCGTAACAACATATCTCTATGGATTAAAGACGTCGGAATACGTCTCTACCCTGAAAAAAAATTTAACCCACAATATTTTGCCAAGGAAAGTGCTCTGATATGACTTGTAATATTCCAGATATAAAAAGTATGCAGAATAGAAATAAAATGCTAGAAATGGCAGATGAACAACAATATAACCAGAATAACACCATAATAATATTGAAATGATAACAGAATAACACCAGAAAGAGAACTTCGATTACTAAGAACAATGTTCACGGGCCTCTTTGAGGGGGAAACCTCCAGTTGATCAGAGCTCTATTACAATAATATCCAAGCTAGGGCACACATACCCTCAACTCTTATTTATACTAAATATGTTTATCAAGAGAACCATCTAGAGGAAGATCCTTCTAGAAGTGGAAGCTTCTATTAGGTCTTATTACATTCGATTTATTCTACCTTATTTCAAGGCCTTATTAATATTGACCTTTATTACATCAGAATACATTGTTCTACCTATGTAAGGGGTTAGGTCCCTAACAGGGGATGTCTCCCCTGGGGTACTCTGACATACTCCTAAATAGAAAAAGGTTTCCTATTAAGGTGACAGTGATAGGTCATCCTCCCTATTATGCCAATTTAGTATCCACTTACCTTTGGCTTTGGGCAAGTACAAATTGCATGATAACATTTTGGCATCGTTGTCAGAGAACACTGAGTCAATTTTCATCAAGACGACACTTTTTCGGTAATCCTTTCCTCAAAATCCTTTATCTTACAAAGCTTACCTGGTGAATCCACTGAGGGTAATCCCCTCATCCCTTTTATAGTTTCAAGAAAATTATATGGCGACTCCACAAATCTCAGGGAGGTATACCAACCCTCCCAAGTCATTTAGAAGAAAACCTCCCTGAAACTCTCCTATAGTAAAATCATTATTTGGAGGGAATATTCATTTAAACACAATTTCTAGCACAGGAACTCAGACTATTAATCCAAACCAAGATAATATCCAAAAACAATGGTCATCCAAGCTCTTCAAACCATTAAACATAACAAACATACCAGGATACCCTAGGAAAATGCCCCCTAAGTATGAGAAATGGTTGCCTAAATTCATCGGTAATGATGTAGTTAATGTTGAGGGTAATATGAGAAACTTGCGGTCCTTCTTTCAACTTCATTCCATCAGTGATGATGCTGAATATTTAGCTATGAAATTGTTATCTGCTACCCTCCATGATGGCACTAGACAATGGTACAATGGTCTCCCTAATGATAGTATTAAAACCATGGATAAGTTGGAGGAAATATTCCTCAAAGTATGGAGTGTCAAGATAGAAGACCCCAACATGTTGTTGATAAGGTTGAATAACATCACAAAACAAGAGAATGAAACTATTATGTAATTTCATGATAAATTTGAAAACTTAGTGCAAAATATCCCAGTGAGTTATCATCCTTCAGACAATTTCGTTCTCTTTCTTTACACTAAATCCTTTACAGGACACATGGGATTTCTCCTCAGAGATAAATCCCGTAAAACAATCCAATAGACCCAAGAGGTGGCTACAACGATTGAATACCATCTATCATCGTCCATAGTTGAGCCTTTCTCTACCCCAAGAGTCAAAACAGATGCTAAACCTAAGATAGTCCATAATGTTGAACCTACCTCAGATATTAGCACTAGCTTAGAAAAGATACAGTTCATAGCAGATGGCATGGTAAAAACCCAAGAATTAATGATGAATAGGATTGTGAACTTGGAAAGATCTCAACAAAAATCTCCTAGGGTTCCTTACAGAGGGATATTCCAGAAAGGAACTCAAGTTTTTAGACCAAAAAATGATCAAGAAGTTCCTAATACTTTAGCCCCCACAAACATGGTAGATGAAAACCCTTGGTGCTTACAATGTAGAGACTCACATTGGCAGTATGAGTGTTCTCTGAACAATGGTAAACATGAACAAGTGAATATTTTCAATCATACCATTGAAGGTCTTCAATATTGCCTTAATGTCACACTTGAAGAACACCGAGAAGGCATAAAGGAAGCAGCCAGAAAGGCTAGGATGGAGGTGATAAATAACCTTGATCAAGAATCGAGAGAAAATTTGAAGAAACAAGCATTCCAAGTGTACACTAGGCAAAAACAAATGAACCAACCTCTCTCTACTGGACCTAGAATTTCACAACCAAGACCTCCACCTATGAACACGCTTCTTCCTAAAAATCATCCCAAAATGACAAGGTGGATTTGAATTTTGACTTTGAAGGTGCATTGGTAAAAATGCACGTAACCATTCCACCAAGGGAATTCATCAAGGTCCCATATGTAAAAGAAATGTTCGAAAAAAAATTCAAAGTATAAGATGAGCCAATGGACCCTCCTATCATGTTACAAGAAAGCCATTTTAGGGTTCAGTATAATGGAAACCCTCCTTTCTTCATGACATTATTGGTTAATAAAAAATGCCTTAACAATTATATGTGTGATTCAGGAGCAGGTGCTAACATGATGTCTTTGAAGATCATGGAGAAATTAGGCCTAAAGGCCACACAGCCTTATAGGAATGTGTGTGGTTTTTCATCCAGAGCCATACCCATTCATGGGGTTGTTGAAAATGTTGAAGTATGCCTTTGAAAATATCATGAGAGAGTGATCCACATGGATATTGTGGTTGTGTATGTCCCAAATGTATGGGGAATGTTGTTGTCTAGGAATTTTGTTTCAATGTTGGGAATTACCTTGGAAATGGATCTAACTTACATCAATGTGCCTATGAACAACGGGACAATAAGCCGCCTCCAAAATGTGTCGATGGCCAAGGTCCATGTGCAATAAATTAATAATGATGTTGAAACTAGCAAAACACATGAGCCAATCAAGGAAAACCTTCCTATGTTTTCTACTGAGGATTTTCCTTTCGCTTCAGAGGAAGACTTTGATAAAATACAATGGCCAAAGAAGGAAGAATACCAGCAAATCCTAGACAAATACAAGGACAAAGAAATTGGGACTGTCAAGCTATTAAAGAAAGGAGATGATGACATATTAATCAGACCAACCCAGCAGGAAGTATTCACAATAGAATCCCACCCTCCTCCCTCAAAACAATATACTAGAGTTGTACAAGAAACATCCAAGTTCAAAACAAAGGATTACCAAGAGGGATATACGGTCTTGATGTGGGATACAATAAATGGAGAGCCTACTAATGTTAAAGGGAATGCACAGTTTTGGCTTGGACCTTTTAGAGTTGGAATGAAGTCAGTCATTGATTCCTACTATCTATCCACGTTGGAAGGAAGAAGACACCCATTACCAGTTAGTGGACACCTCCTCAAACCCCATCAAGGGGAAAATACTTGACTTCATAGGTAAGTACAGGTAAGTAGGTAGGCATTTACAGTCATTGTATATACCATCTGCATATCATGCTAGAGTAGTATAGTTTTAGTTTCATTTCCATTTGTATATATGCTTGCTTACTTTTATTTTATCGTATATGAGCCAGGGGTAATATCACTACCCCAAAAGATTACTAATTATTTTTTTTGAGATCTATCATATTACAAGTCATGCAAGAGATGTTGAGGTTCTCATGTGCTCTACGGTGAGCACATGTCCTCGACTTGGAGATAGATGTTATCCCCTATCCCAGTGATAACTAAGGATATTATGTCTCAAGGCCCACAAGTCCTAGATATGGAGTAACGAGATACATATGACTTGAGATTGGCCTCAGACGGCCCATCGTTTCTTTAGTGTTTCCTATCTATCAGTAGCAGCAACATCCTATTGAGCACTCAACACACCCTAAAATCCTTATGAAATTTTGTCACTTTTTGGGTACCACTTGTTTTTTGCATTGTCTGAATTGATTTCACTTTGGGAAATGATTTATCTTCGTCTTGTGTTCATGAATATTATCATCAAGTTGGATTTGTTTGAACTTTTTCATGCCATGTCTAAAATAACTTAACACTCAAATTGAGAATCGACAGCTGACACTGCACCTAGGCACTCAGGTTCAGCATCGGAAAAAATTCAAGAAAGTATAGGAACCACATAGTTACAAAAGTCATCAAGCATCTATTCCCGATCATCATTGGTAGAAGGTGGGGTCAGTTTGCGTAATTTATTCGCACAAAGTTTCAAGAGATAGTCGATCCCCTTCAGCATCGGAAAAAGACAGGAAGGATAGACATTGACAAAGGACGTAAAGAAATCATCGATAGTTGATGACCGATGTGCTTTATCTGGGTCGGGGAAATCCATAAAAGTTAAAACAATCATTTTTATCCATGACAAATCATATCACTGATCACCGATCCCCGATGCATTTTTCGGCATCGGGACATTTTCGAGAAAGTCGACCTGAGAGCACCTTGGTAGATTGATCGTCGATCTTCGATCCTTGATACTTGTTGGAGTCGGTAAAATAGGATTGGGTTTTATAATGTATATCTTAAATAAAGTCTCGATTATGATTAACACGGGCAAATGAAGTCACTAGTCTCGAATGCCACGTGTCCTTACCACATAAGGGGGTTGTACGGCTTAGTTTCATCCTGAGTCATTTTTTAGGTTCTTTGCGTCCCAGTCACACCTCCTAGTCATCTTTTCCACGTCAGATCTGTACAACAAGATCGATCAGCATCGGAACTTTTCAAGGAAATATCAACAAAAACGTTTGAAGCACAATCTCGACCCTCGATCCACCAACAAAACTAGCGAAACGATGGGATGTTTGTGGCATAAGATACGATCAGATTTGGACATTTAATAGACCTGTTAATGTCGATCCCACATTTTTTTCTACCTCGTGCGATGATTAGACAAAAACAATTTGAAATCATCGATAGACCACATTACCAACCGCTCCTATGCTATCAACCCACGATAAATTTAAGTTTAAACATCTTTGAAGATCTGGTGGTAGATTTAATGAAATTACACTCATAACCCAAATTGAATGGTTGATGTGACAAGGTAAGTTCATTCTTGTTTAAATCTCTAGAACTGTTTTGAACTAATTCATTTTGCACACAAGTTGAATTTTAGAGCATCCAAGGAGCAGAGCGAACGTCTTGAGACTATACCGACCCTCTGATTATCAAAACCAAGTTTAACAAGATGCAGAGGTATGTATTCAAGTTTGTCAATTTGTTGCTCATAATATATGCATCTAGTTTTCTTGCACAATCTATAAACTATGTTATAGATGCAGGTAAGATGTCACCGAGAAAACCAACCATCAAATGCTCGACGAGAACCCCCAAGATGAAAGAAGCTAAAATAGGCGAAGGTTCTTCTCTAGGAACCATGAGGGAGTTGGAGTACGTGCCCAGGGCGGAGCCTGTCATTAAAACAGCAACCAAGAAATATTTTGTCTAGCCTTCAGCCTTTGGTGATACAGAGACAAGCACCAGATACAAATTAATTCTCCCACAATGGGGGGATATTTTCAAAAAAATTATCCAAGAAGAATACCCAGAGTATATCCCTCACAGCGACCCGGACGTAAGGGCGCTCGATGACTAGGTGTTCCCGAACATCCGAAGGTCGTATTTACACATGGTGGCAAGCAGAACCTCGGTTTTCCCCTACATAGAGGTTCTGAAATGGCTCATCGACCATACGGATGGGAAGAAATTCTTAATCAATGATGAGAATGGAATATGTGTCATAGTTTTCCTCTCGACAAAATTCCATAAATACTACAAGCTCAGGGACCTAGAGGAGCGGCTCAACACGGACTTCGTGGTGAAGTTCTATGAATTCCATGACACCATTCGGTTGATGGCCTCATGGTGGAAAGAGGAAAATAAGTTCACTAATTGGAGCAATGGCTGGTATGGAACGATTAACCTAAGGGAGCCATGAATCTATTTGATGGCTCTCATATGCAGGTTATATGGAGAGAAGGATTGTTCCAAGTTTTCAGAAGCATGGATGTCGTTGGCATACACAGTGGATATCTCTGGGAGAAGATTCAAATGGGGAGAAATAATCTCAAAACAATTAAGAATATGTGTACAGCAGGCTCAGACACCGAAAGAAGGGGAGGCACCCACTTTCTACATGGCCTCATACCTTCTCAATGTCATATGCACAAGGAACGCCTTCGCTAGAATGAATGTAAGATGGCATGTTGTTGATCTCCCGGTCCACGTCTACTTCATAATACTATGGGAAAATAGGTACAAGAAATATTACGCACTCATCTGTAATGAATTCATCGCTCATATTCATTTTATTATTTTCAAGAAGGAATGCCCAAGATTATCTGAGACCGCCAAGAAAATGGTAGAAAAATTAGTCCATTGGTATCTAGATGAACGATCAACCTAAATCAGGGTGTTCAGGGCCACCGGATCACCACATCTCCTACCTTCTCATGTCCCATACCATCTCATTGTGGGATAAATCTGCTATCAGACTATCCTATAGGGCTACAATGCCACATTGGTCAAGGATAATAAGCAGGCTTTCATTCCCTACAGTTTTCATATAGGGTTATATTTGGTAAAAGATATTGCTTAAGCCAAACAAGAAGGTCTGAGCCAACTTGAATTCAAGTTCCCAAGAGGTCGATTCCGCAAGCACGACCCTAAAGGCCTGGTCCTCCAACATGCTTCACAGGTATAATCATGTTGTCCATATGATCATGATAAGTTTGAGCACGAAATTTTCATAGAATGCACCTCGGACTGGGACGAGGTGGTATAGAGGATGGTCAACCCAAACATGACCAAGTTCAAGGCCATGAGCATGAACGAACATGTGGAAACAATAGATCAGTCAGCTCAAGAGGCCCTCAGATCCAGGGAAGAAATCAGAGAGGCAGAGACTACAGAGGCACAGAGAAGGGGATGTATCTTGCTATAAGGGGCACAAAGAATCATTGATCAATTGAAAAATGACCCTGATATGATAGAAATGATGAGGATTCTCATTGATGACCCAATCAAAAGTCAAGGGGAACCAAGTGGCCTAGAGCCAATGCAGCTTGAAGAAATCATTGGGTCATAAAACCCTGAAGTGCCACCATCATAGATCAGATCACCATGGGAAATGTTAACCCAACCCGAGATAGTGAGGACATCAGGGAGAAAAGGTGTACCAAATACCTTGTTCAATTTTATAATTCTCTATGATGATGAGGTGAGTTCAAACGTGTCCCTCGTCACTCCAGTGCAGATTACAAAAGAGAAAGAACCTAAGATAGAATCCACCCTGGGTCATGATTCTCCATTTCAAAGTTGTCCATAGATCAAGCATGAGGTGGAAAGTTCCTTAGACACCAAGCCACTTGACATACTTGGAACCCCAATGGACAACTTGAAGGATGAGTTAGGAGCAACCGAACAAGAAGAAGAAATTCCACAATAGGAAAT
>ML819406.1:86101-102670 GCA_009831015.1 Picea engelmannii
AGAAGATAGAGCTCTAATAGGTCTTATCTTGCTCTTCTGTCCCTTGGTTTCCACGCATTCTTTCATCAATATCAGAGAATAATAATTCTTTCTCACCATTTTTGTTATGGTATGAAACCTTTTGTCCCTCTATGACACCTCTTCCAACAGGGTCTCTGCAACTTTGATGATTTTGAGAATTTTTCCTTGCAAAAGTTGAATCACTATTTAGTATTTGTCTTTCAGCTAATGTCACAATTGCACAAGCAAGACCCCCTGTGACAGAGCTACTTGGCACTACTTCTCTTGAATTAGCTGATTTTGGATGTGACATAGTAGACTCAAAACTATCCCCCAATCTATATGTTTGACCAAGTATAGATGAATGATTATTTTCGAAGGAAAAAGAAGCAGGTCTTCATATTCTATGTGCACCATGCTCCTGGATAGAGAACCAAATAGCTTCCATAACCGTTATGTCTTCTAGGTCCAAGTCAAAATCATCATCTCAGTTGTATCAACCAGGCAAAGGTTTGGACCTTGTCTCAGCAACCCCAGATGAAACATAAGTTGCAAGAATCCCCTTTGTATCTGAAATTGAATTGCGAACAAGAAGCTCCCGTCTGTCAACTTCTTCAAAGGATAGTGTATGTGCCGCATGTGTAGCCTCTTGTCTTTTATGCATTCTTTGCTCCTCAGTGTGTCCAATTCCATTCTCCTATTTTGTTTTAACACCTCGATACTCCACAGCATAGTTTGATGTTTTGCAGGAGGGACATTGTGTAGGGCGATTACAATTTGGGGGCTTCATCTGCATAAAACATTTTGTACAAGTTCCTTTCAGGCAACATCTTGATCTATTGAGGCTTGGATAGTACTGGACGAAATGGAATGATGGTTGTATATCTCCATCTGGGTTCTTAAGCAATGCTTGGACTGTTGATTTTATCAATAGCAACTGCAACCATTCTAGATCTCTGTCTTTGTTTACAGCTTTGATAAAAACACTTGGCATATATATTTGATACCTGCAAGTACTGGATACCCAAAAACTCTATCTATTGGGAACAAAAATAAAACCTCGAACACCATGTAAGCTTTTAGGCACCATTGTCTTGACATCTTCGCATTAGCACGTGATATGTTTGATGAAATGAGTGGCGTCGGGCTTGGCACTTGCTCTGGGCTTTCTGTATTTGGTTTGTGACTTGACATGAGACTTGACTCGTAGCTTGGGTCTGTAGGTTGACTCATGGCTTTGGCCTGTTAAACCTTCCAACAACCAATGCTACATTTACCATTGACAGTTGTGCGACCTTTGACACCTGTATCAAAGACAGTTTTGAGTTTGAGGAGACGTTTTAAACATTGACATTCTTCTGTGATTTCGGAAGCTGAGAGTTCTTGGTGCTTATCATTTTAGCTGTCGAAAGTAAAGGCTTTCGACAGCTTACATCACATTGGAAATTAGCCATTAGCCACTGAAAGCTAATTTTTAGCTTTTCTTACATTCGGAGTACAGACTCATTTATTCTTACACAGCATAATAATACTTCACTTTTCTCTTTACGGATCTGTTCAAATCTTGAATGGCTTTTCAATCCAGGACCATCATTTGTATACCTGATTTAAAAACGAATTCAATTAGCTTATCATAACCTGAACTATGTATTTGCGTGCCAAGACAAATTCGAATTTCTCAACCATGCGACTCACCATTTGGCTTGCAATAGGTCACATTTCTATACAACTTAATACTCTGATGTTGTCTATGTGTTGAACAAATACAAAGTTTTTGGTAGTCTCTCTCCTCGTGGCATGAACTAATCCTCGTGATGCGAGCTATCTGATGGACATCTGCACTATATTCTCGACAATTGTATATTGTCCATTTGATCATCTCTTGGCCTTTCCTCTTCACAGTTGTTCATGGACAGCAAACCTCTAGATAGCATCATGAAGCTCAGGCTAGGTTTCTCCTTGGTGCACAGCTGTATTAAGAAACCTTATAGTAGCTCAAAACAATAAGATGTGATAATATTGTCAATATGATGAACATAAAACTTTAACTACTTTGTAGGCTTCTCCTCCATGTAGCTTAGTCTAGGTACTTCATGTAGCTTAGTCTAGGTACTTCATCATTGGCTCTTGACTCGTAAATTGATGATATTGTATGCATGTTAATGTGTTATTCTTTGACTGCAGGTCACATATAGCTAGAGCATGGGAGCAGAAGCTATCCTTCGGGCCTAAAACTTAATAAACACACAAAAATCCATATTTTGGAATACAGGTCAAAAGAAACTATGGACAAAAAATGATCAACGGGAGCTTGATGAAGGGTTTGGCAGTTGTGAAAATGGCCAAAAGACCTAAGAAAATGACAAAGTCAAATAGAGAGTAATGAGGACAATCTCAAAAATACCGTTGTATTTTTTATCGCTAACACAAGGGATAAATAAATCCATAGACTTAAACGTTAAAGAACTAAAGGTTTTATGAGACTCTAAAATCATCATTAGGCAAGTAAGTAACATTATACACTACAACTCTCCCCGCCTAAGTAATTATCAACAGGAAGTGCACAAACTAGTAGAACATTCTGAAGCCTTCAACTTTACAGCGATCCCAGAGCAAAGAATACTCTTGTTGATTCTCTGGCCACTGCTGCCTCAAGGATATCCCCTTTAGAAGACTATGAAGCCTCTCACTGTGGAACTACTCTACAAACCATTGGTGCCCAATAATATTTCTAATTGGAAGGTCTTTGAAGGATATGAACAGATCATAAACTTCTTAACCAATCACGAAAATTTTAAAGACTTGGCTATTGATGATGAAGTATTCCAAAATCAAATAGTAGAAACTGATCCCCATGAACAAAGAGTAGAAACAGATCAATAGAATGACAAACCAAGGTTTCACACGATACCGAAAGGGGTAGCCAATTTAGAGAACCTCTTTGACTTAAGGGAAAGATTTAAAGGGTCAACAAACACAAAGATAGGGATTTCCTGTCCCATGTACGAGAATGTAAACCTAGGAACCCTAGAAAACCCTAAAACTATAAATCTAGGCAAGACAGTGTCTAAAGAAGAAAGGAAGGCCTATCTCAAACTTTTCAGAAAATATCAAGATGTTTTTGCATGGTCCTACAGAGATCTGAAGACTTATGATATTCGTATCATTCAACACACGATCACGTTAATACCTAGAGTAAAATCCTTCCAACAGAAGATCTGAAAGTACCACCCATCTCTGGAACCCCTCAGGTGTCAGAAGTTAAAAAAATTACTAGATGTTAAAACTATCTTTCAGGTTACACACTCTACCAGGGTAGAAAATTTGGTTTCGGTCAGAAAAAATTATGGGCAGATCCACCTATGTGTGGATTTCATAAACTTCAACAGAGCATCCGAAAATGACAATTACCCAATCCCATCGATGGAGCAACTTTTGCAGACAATGTATGGTTCTGAGGTTTTCTCCTTGCTGGACGGTTTTTCAGGTTACAACCAAGTTCTAGTTTCAGAGGAGGGCCGATTGAAAACTACCTTTCGAACCAAGTGAGGAACCTTTTCTTATAAACACATGCCCTTTGGGTTAATCAATGTAGGTGAATCCTTCCAAAGGGCCATGGACGTAGCTTTTCAGGAACTAATCAACAAATGTGTAGCAGTTTATTTGGACGATGTGACTGTGTATTCAAAGAATAGGGAAGATCGCATCCAACACCTAACCCAAATTTTTGAGAGGTGTAGGAAATACGGTATATCTTTAAACCCTAAGAAAACTATCTTTGGTGTCGAGGAAGGGAAACTAATAGATCATATTATATCTCAAGCAGAAATTCACATAGACCAAAAATGAATTAGGAAAATAGCCCAGCTTCCCTTACCCCACAACAAAAAGGCTATGCAATCCTTCTTCAGGAAAATCAATTTTGTGAGGAAGTTCACCCCCGATTTCATTGAAACTATAAAACCCTTACAAAAAATTATCCACAAATATGTTGAATTTAAGTGGGATAATGAACGAAAAAGTGATTTCAGCAATATTAAGACGGCCATATCTCAAGATCTAGTGTTGTGAAGTCCCGACTTTAGAAAATATTTTTTCCTCTATACTTTTGCCTCGGACCAATCGTTAGCTGCAGCATTGACTCAGAAGGATGATGACAACAATGAGGCGCCAGTCTCATTTATGAGCACTAACCTCCAAGGGGCCGAACTAAATTACCCTTCTATAGACAAGCAGGCTTATGGGGTGTACAAGGCAGTAAAACATTTCAGATCTTACATTTTAAAAAACCACACCAAAGTCATTGTACCTCATCCTGTAGTCTGATCCCTATTAACTCAACAGGAGATGGGGGAAAGAAGAGGAAATTGGATGGCAGTGGTCCAAGAATTTGATCTAGATATAAAACCTTCCAAACTGGTTAAAGGACAAGGATTATGTAAAATGGCAGTTGAAGCCCAGGACCAAGTAAATGAATACCCCGAGTGGGAGAATGAATTGGATTTATGGTGTAGTGAAGCTTTATATGTTCCCCTAGGGCAGGAGTCTTGGTATGGGAAACTAACTTATCTCATGTATCATGGGACTTGCCCAGAAAACCTAAACCCTAAAGAAAGGAGAGATCTCAAACTAAAATTGACACAATATCGCATCATAAATTCGGTGCTCTTCCGCGTTAATTATGATGGGGTACTTTTAAGATGTCTCGAATGTGAAGATACAAACAAGGTTATGAATGAGCTCCATGATGGTCCTGCAGTTGGACACTTTGCAAGGAATACCACCACTCACAAGATACTGAGAGTCGACTATTATTGTCCTACTCTACTTAGAGACGCTCACACACACACTAGGAACGGTAAAACTTTTCAAATGAGCGTGGGGAGGGAAAAGAGAGTAGCTATCCCACTCAAACCTGTTTCCATCTCCATACCATTCAAGCAATGCGGGTTAGCTGCCATAGGAGAAATTATATCAAGTTCTTCAAAACAACGTAAATACATACTGAACGCCACGGACTATTTCACGAAATGGGCAGAGGTTGTCCCTCTGACTCATATAACGAAAAGGTGGTAATCCAATTCATAGAACAACAGTTGATCACAAGGTTCGGTATGCATTATGTTCTTGTTTTTTATAATGTCACTTACTTTTCTTCCACCCTATTAACAGAATTTTCTCTAGACAAAGGAATCATAATCAGATACTCTGCAAACTACTATCCACAGGGGAATGGAGTGGCAGAATCAACCAATAAGAACCTAGTGAGGATATTAAACAAAATAGTTGCAGACAACAAGAGGAATTGGCATAGTTCACTTCATAATTCCTTATGGGCCTATAGAGTAACACCCAAGGAAGATATAGGGAAATCTCCATACTTTATGGTATATGGACAAGAGGTCATTCTCCCAAACGGGCTATATCTTCCATCTCTTTAGATTGCTCAGGGTTCTAGAGGACAACCCTCATTAATTATTCAACAAAGAATTTATACCCTCCTCATGCTGGAAGAATAAAGGGAGAAATCAAAATCAAAGTTCATTGCTCTTCAGCAGATAGTTAAAAGGTGGTTTGACAAGCATAAGGCCAAAGAAAAAAATTTTGAAGTAGGATACTTAGTCCTAAAATGGGACAAAGCGAATGAGCCGAAAGGAAAACATTTGAAGTTTCAGAATCTTGGGCTCGGAGCTTTTCATGTAGTCTAGAAACTTGGGGTAGGCACGTATAGGTTGCAAAATTTGAGGGGGGAACCTGACGCCCTCTCCGTGAATGGACAAGCCCTAAAACAATATTTATGTTAAAAAAAAAAAGGTGTGTGTTTTAATGTTATTTTATTTCTTAGGTTGATCACAGAGCCCTTTATTTTTATTTTTTTTCTTCTTTTTATCATGTTGTTTGTGCTTTGAAGTTGTGTTTCTCAAGGCATCAGTTGACCTTAATCAATACAGTGTAGCAAACTCTTCTCCTGAATAATGCTTACATACAAACACAAGAAATGATGGGTGAATTGTTGTTGTCTTAAAGGAATTATGTATTTAACCTTTGCAAATAAACAACCTTAGCAAGTGATGAAGTGTCCACATGGTGGTCTGGTAAAAAACTAAAGGGAAAGATGGTAAGATGGAAAGGACCGCATGCCCCTCAAGACAAAGTTAGAAAATTTTCACCTTAACCATCTCATCTTGCAGATAACAGACGTCATCCTCTCCCACTCGCTCAGGGAATTCTGTCGAAATAAATCAATTATATCAAATGAGTGAAAAGTAGGAGAGGGTATGCAGATAAATCCCTCAGGCATATGGACGCTCGATGTTAATGGAGCAAGGTCTGTGACGTCGGGGTGACTCGGTCGGGGCTATGGATGTTCGTTGGCAGCAGAGCAACATCGCAACAAGTGAATGATGAAAACTAAAGTCCTGGTGCCAGTGAATTCTTTACTCAACTCTTGTCAAAAGAGAGCATGGGTCATGGTTAAAAGGAACGAAGGTGGGATAAAGGTTGAAACCACACAGGCAGGCTCAGATTCACCAATCGGGGGAAGTGGAAACGCAAGGATAGAAGAGACTCTGATAAAAACAAACCATTCAAGTTCTTAACTAACTTCTACATCAGCTAAACCTGGGGAAGGAACAGAGATTCAGATTTCACCCAGTAAATCACCATTTTTTGAGCACTCAACACACCCTAAAAGCCTTATGAAATTTTGTCACTTTTTGGGTACCACTTGTTTTCTACACTGTCTGAATTGATTTCACTTTGGAAAATAATTTATCTTCGTTTTGTTTTCATGACTCTTATCATCAAGTCTAGTCTTTTTTAACATGTTAACGGCATGTCTAAAAGAAATTAACACCCAAATTGAGAATCAGCAGCTGACACTGCACCTAATGCACTCAGGTTCGGCATTGAAAAAAAATCAATCAAGTAAAGGAACCACACAGTTACAAAATTCGTCGAGTGTCGATCCTCAATCAACGTCGACATAAGGTGGGGTTGGTTTGCGTAAGTTATTCACACAAAGTTTCAAAAGATAGTCGATCCCCTTTGGCATCGGCAAAAGGCAGGAAGGATAGACATTGAAAAAGGACATAAAGAAATCATCGATAGACGATGACCAATGCACTTTATCGAGGTTGGGGAAATCCAGAAAATTTAAAACAATCATTTTTGTCCTCGACAAAGCATATCGATGATCATCGATCCCCGATGCGTTTTCGGCATCAGAACTTTTTTTAGAGAGTCGACCCAAGAGCACTTGGGTAGGTTGATCATCGATCATCGATCCTTGATACTTGTCGGTGTCGAAAAAATAGGATTGGGTTTTAGAATGTATAGCTTAAATTAAGTCATGATTATGATTAACACGAGTAAATGAAGTCACTAGTCTCGAATGCCACATGTCTTTACCACGTAAGGTGTTTGTACGACCTAGTTTCGTCCCGAGTCATTTTTTAGGTTCTTTGGGTCCCAGTCACGCCTCCTAGTCAGCTTTTCCACGTCATCTTTGTACAGAAAGATAGATCGGCGTTGGAACTTTTGAAAGGAAATATCAACGAAAAAATTTGAATCACAGTCCCGACCCCCGATCTACCAACAAAACTAGCGAAACGATGGGATGTTTGCAGCGTAAGATATGATCATATTTGGACATTTAATAGACCATTTAACATCGATCCCGCATTTATTTCTACCTCGTGCACTAATTAGACAACAATATTTTGAAATCACCGATAGACCACATTACCACCCCCGCCTGCGCCATCAACCCACGATGAATTTAAATTTAAACATATTTGAATATATGGTGGCAGATTTAATGAAATTACACTCATAAGCTGGTGGCGACAAGGTAAGTTCATTCCTGTTTAAATCTCTAGAACTGTTTTGAACAAATTCATTCCGCGCACAAGTTGAATTCTATAGCATCGAAGGAGCAGAGCGAATGTCTCGAGACTGTACCGACCCTTTGATTATCAAAACCAGGTTTAACAAGCTGCAGAGGTATGTATTCAAGTTTGTCAATTCGTTTCTCGTAATATATGCATCTAGTTTTCTTGCACAATCTATAAACTATGTTATAGATGCAGGTAAGATGTCACCGAGAAAACCAACCATCATATACTCGACGAGAACCCCCAAGATGAAAGAATTTAAAATAGGTGAAGGTTCTTCTCTAGGGACCGTCAGGGAGTTGGAGTACACACCCAGGGCGAAGCCTGTCATTAAAACAACAACCAAGAAATATTTTTTCCAGCCTCCGGCCTTTGGTGATACAGAGGAAAGCACCAGATACAAAGTAATGCTCCCACAATGGGGGGATATTTTCAACGGAATTAGCCAAGAAGAATACCCAGGGTATATCCCTGACAGTGACCCGTACGTAAGGGCGCTCAATGACCAGGTGTTCCCAAACATATGAAGGTCATATTTACACATGGTGGTAAGAAGAACCCCAGTTTTCCCCTGCATAGAGTTTATGATATGGCTCATCAACCATACGGACGGGCAGAAATTCTTGATCAATGATGATAATGGGAGATGTGTCAGATTTCTCCTCCTGACAGAAGTCTAGAAATACTACAAGCTCATGGACCCAGAGGAGCAGCTCAACACGGACTTTGTGGTGAAGTTATATGATTTCCATGACACCAGCCATTTGATGGCCTCAGGGTGCAAGGAGGACACAAGGTTCACTAACCGGAGAAATGGCTCGTATAGAATGATTAACCTGAGGGAGAAATACATCTATTTGATGGCTCTCATATGTCAATTATATGGAGAGAAGAATTTCTCCAAGTTTTCGTAAGCATGTATGTCTTTGGCATACACAATGGCAATCTTTGGGAGAAGCTTCAACTGGGGAGCGATAATCTCAAAACAATTAAGCATATGTGTATAGCAGGCTCAGACGTCAAAATAAGGGGAGGCACCCACTTTCTACATGGCCTTGTACATTCTCGATGTCATGTGCGCAAGGAACGTCTTTGTTAGCATGAACTTAATTTGGCATGTTGTTGAGCTCCCGGTCCATGTCTACTTCAGCATACTATGGAAGAACAGGTAAAAGATATATTACTCACTCATATGCGATGAATTCATCACCCGTATTCATTTTATTATTTTTAAGAAGGAATTCCCAAGATTATGTGCGACGGCCAAGAAAATGGTAGAAAACGTAGGCCATTGGTATTTAGATGAATTATCAACCTACATCAAGGTGTTTGAGGCCACTAGAGAACCACATATCCCACATGATCATGTCCTATATTGGCTCGTTGTGGGATAAATTTGCTATCAAACTATCCTATAGGGATACAATGCCACATTGGTCAAGGATAAGAAGCGGGATTTCATACCCTCCAATTTTCATATAGGGTTTTATCTGGTAAAAGATATTGCTCAAGCCAAACAAGAAGGGTTGATCCAACTTGAATTCAGGTTCCCGACAGGCAATTCTGCAAGCACGACCCTAAAGGCATGGTCCTCCAACATGTTGCACATGCATCATCCTGGTGGCCATATGCTCATGATAAGTTTGAGGATGAAATTTTCACAAAATGCACCTAGGACTGGGACGAGGTGGTGTAGAGGATGGCCAACGCAAACATGACCAGTTTCAAGGCCATGAGCATGGAAGAACAAGTGGAAACAATAGAGTGATCGGATCAAGAGGCCCTCAAAGCCAGGGAAGAAATCAGAGTGGCAAAGACGGCAGAGGCATAGAGAAGAGGATTTTTCTTGCTAGAAGGGGCACATACAATCATTGATCAATTGAAAAATGACCCTGATCTGATATAAATGATGAGGATTCTCATTGATGACCCAATCGAAAGC
Source organism: Picea engelmannii (assembly GCA_009831015.1). NCBI lineage: Eukaryota > Viridiplantae > Streptophyta > Pinopsida > Pinales > Pinaceae > Picea > Picea engelmannii. Next base: position 95,939 of record ML819406.1, read on the forward strand.
CGAGGGGAACCAAGTGGCCTAGAGTCAATGCAGCTTAAAGAAATCGTCAGGTTAAAAAACCCTGAAGTGCCACCATCACAGATCAGATCACCAGGGGAAATTTCAACCCAGCCTGAGATAGTGAGTACATCAAGGAGAATGGGTGTACCAAATCCCTTGTTCAATTTGATAACCATCTACGATGATGAGGAGATTTCAGAGGTGTCCCTGGTCACTCTAGTGCAAATTACAGAAGAGAAGGAACCTGAGAGAGCATCCACATCAGGTCTCGGTGGTCTAGTTCAGAGTCATCTACAGATTGAGCATGAGGCAGAAATTTCCTTAGACACCGATCCACTCGACATACCAGGAACCCCAATGGACATCTCGAAGGATGAGTTAGGAGCGGGCGAACAAGAAGAAGAAATTTGACAACGGGAAATCAGAATTTCAACATTCGATCATCAAGTAAGTACTGAACCTACCCCTGATTCCTCATTTTTGGTCGGTAACTTACCACCCTGTGAGAAATAACCAGAGTTCGAGCCATCAGGACATACAGAATAAGTGCAGGAACCCATCCTTGAACTGATATACACAGTCAGGAGCCAGGGAAACACTCTAACTTGGGGAGAATAACCAATCCTCGAACCTGTTGATGAGGTCGCCAGTATACAAGCAATCATCTACGACTGAAAGAGGAAATCCATCATGAAGAGAACCACTAAGAAGAGGAGGTTTATGGTGGACAGTTCGATCCTCTTCACCACAGAGGAGAAATTTATCAGCACAGAGCATGCCAGGACTTATGAGCTTATCGACGCAGCGATGCCGATCACAGATGCTACCCTGGATAGAGAAAGGAAATATGAAGAGGAGTTGGTCATTGCACTAAAGGAGCTTGAGAATATGTTCCATTTGGAGAAATACTATCAGGACTCCACATAGGCCATGGTGTTTTTGAGAGATAAGTTCCAAGATGCCTACAGCAAATTCACAAACGAACGACACCTTTACACTGCAGTGATAGAGGACTTCCAAGAAGACACTCTTATGGTGCTAGCGACCTGCAAATATGTGGAAAGATGGTACGAGAAGGCCCACCAAGCAGTGGAAATAATTGATTACATCAGCACGGTTCAAAAGGGATGAGATGAAATACATCGATCTCCCAGAATTCGGCTCACTGAGGATTTTGTCAACTTGCATGACATAGTCAAACAACATGCAGAACAAGACTCAGAATGGACTGCAGAGATAGCAAAGGTGGTGAACATGGTGCCAAGATAAGTACAGTAGTTCATGGAGCACCCGATCAATGCTCGAACATTATTACAACAGTTAAGTGTCAATATAGTCAAGTATCGGGCACGGACAGTAGAAGTAAAGGAGATCCTTTCAACCCCGATGGACCAACACATATTCTCATATGCCAACACATGTGAGAAATTATTTGTCTAATGGTCAGAGTATGAGAAGAATCATCCACTTCAGTGAAACCATTCGATGACTCTTATAAGACAGAAGTATGGAAGCACCATGTGGCGATGTTTTGTTTTACTTAGCTTGCACTTTCAATAGTTATTTTTAGTTACTTTTAGAAAGGGTCGATGGTTTTTGAAAAGTCCCTCATTTTTGGAATTGTAAAGAACTATTTTGAACTACCTCAATTGAGAAGTCTTGTTTAGGACCGGAGACAAACTTTTGTTTTTCATCAAAGGCGTGTGTGATTGGATTTGAGGAGGAATTACTCCTGACTCTTTTTCATGGATGGATGCTATAATGAGTAAGAGTTTTTGAATCTATTGATAAGTTAGTTGATTCAATGTTTTTATGTAGTTCTTGTTCTGATTGATGGAAATAAAATCGTTGTGTTAATGTGTGATTAATGGTTAGAGCTAAGGAAACTATTTTTCTTGCCATCATTTTATTACATCTATGTTTTCTTTCGATAATTGAAATACTAGCAATTTGATGTATTAATATTAGGCATGTCACAGGTGTGAAAATATTTGTCTGCATGCTCGTGCATGAGGGTTATCCCAAGATCAACCATCTTTAGTAGTTAAGGTTTCCCCCTTTTTTACCCAGCCGGTTTATACCAGCACACATCTTTTAGCAAACCCACCTAATAAAAGAAAATACAAAAGAGAATGTTTAAACTGAAAAAGGAACTTTCATAAGAAGACGTCATGTCAATCACTACGCAAATCCCATTGATTATTTATCTGGATCAATAGATATGGAGAACCATTCCACTATCAAATGTTGCAGAGCCTAATTGGGCCTCGGTGGCGATTTTGGTTCCTGTTGTTTAGTAAAAGGGATTTAGGACCCCTCAACACATCCATCCCATCGGCCTGATTCTAAAGTAGAAGTGGGTCTTTCTCCATGAGGTAATGAGTATGGGTATCATGGTATGTGTCACTCTGATATTCGAAGCATTTGAATATGTGCACTCAACTCTCTTTTGTTTCATGACATTTGCTTAGAAATTATTCTCTTTAACGTGTTCATACCTGGGGTGGGTGACAAAGTTCCCTAGTAATTCGGTTCCCTTAGGGATGATTTTCCACTAGGTGGTTCTATGAAAGGTCATCGTCCATCCATTCCATACGTACCACTTTTCATCAGTATCCCTCTCATCTTCCCCTACCTTGGTTTGGGCATTGGGTTTGCCAAAATAGTAAGGATTGTACCTTGCCTTGTGGGAAGAAGGGGATAAAGACCCAGAGGGTAAAAGTAGCTGGAAAAATTTGAAATCCAAAATGAAACCTTGAGATGCTTCGCTCAGGGATTCATGAGAAAGAAATAATTGGCTTCTCAGTAAGAAAAGGGGACTGGTAAAATAAAATAAAACTCAAGATCTAGTTAGTGGATAGGAGGTCCCATCATGAGTCGGCCTATTAGGTCCATGTGCATGTGGCAGTATGACACTACCATCTAGCTGGTCACCAAACCAGGGTAGTGGCTCTTGGTGGCATAGCCAAGAGAAAGGGGGTCTCATCACAATCTAGCCTTCTCATTTCCATGAAGTGCTTGTCGGTAACGCTATCACCATTCGTCACCACGCTAGGACAATGTTCCCCAACTATTCTCTTGAAAAGAAAAAGCAATAATACAAAGAATAAAAGGCATTGAATGGGATAAGAAATAATAGCGTCCATGACAAGGTGCAACTCACCCTCTACAGAGGCACCCATAGGTAAGACCGACATTTCCCTCTTATCAATGCACCCCTTGCCCAAACATACCCTACACAATTTCATACACTTTCATGACCTAGATTGGTCTTCACCTAGGAAACACCCCAAACTTGAGGAGGATTATCCCAATAGGATATCCTAAGACCCTCTCCAAACCTGGCTTGTTAAACTACATAACGTCTTTGAGCATTTGGTTGGGTAAATGGGGTTTGATGCACATGTTTGGGTAATTTCATTATTGGATGTGATTGACATTGTTATGATCCCTCTGACTTATAAGCCCATGGAGGGCATACTTATTGTTGTTGCAGGACCATGCCTGGTGGACAAGTACATATGGGGATATTATCTCGGACCTCCATGGGGCTAAAAATCCCACTAGATGGATGTTGTGACCCCAACCAGGGGAAGAGAGACACCAGAGGCTTGCACCAGAGAAAACGAAGGATGTTGCACCAGAGACACTTTGGAAAACCTTGACCTAGGGGGATCTTTCTCTCCCCCATGAACATTGGCCTTGGGAGGCCCATGACGTCACCCTTCTAACCCTAGACGTCATCCAACATCAGATGGACATTATGGAGGTAGTTGTGTGCTAGATGGCATGTGTGGAATCATTCGAAGACCTTGGAAAACCTAAAGTTTTTCTCATGGAGCCTGACGTCCGACTTATGAGGCCCAACGTCACCCTGGGAGGGCATGATGTCACATATATAGGACATTTTAGGGTTTAATTCTTTGAATTTATGAAAAAACTAGATTTTTGATGTAATTTGGCCATGTGAGACTTTTCTGACCTAAATTTTAATTAGAGGTCATTGATATTGTATAAATAGAGAGAGAAAACTCTCATTTTTTCATCATCTTTCACTCACACAAGTGTGAGGTCTGAAATTTGGCCCTCTTTAAGGGTTATTGGTTGAAATTAATAGGTGTGCAACTTCTTGGAGAGGCTAATATTGGTGTATTTTGGCATTTTTTCATGGTGGAAAGTCTTCAACTAGGGTTTGTTGCTAGATTATTTTTGATGAAGTAAGTAAACCTGCAATTCTTCATTTTATTTTGAATGGTTTTGGTGAATTTTTGTGTTCATATCAATGATTATGAAATTTCTAGTTTGAAACCCTAGGAGAAAAACATATGTTACTATATTTTTCCTTATAATTTTCCACCTACTTGAAATTGCTAGAGAACACTTCTTTTGAAGTATACACTAGAGCCCTACCATTGTAGCACTCTAGTAACATTACCTCATTTTCTTCATATATTTTACTTCAAATTTGATATAAGGAAGAAGGAAATTGTCAAGGCCTAAGGTTACTTATTTCCTAGCAATCATTCCTTCTAGAGTTTAGACATTGAGGCCTTAGGTTACTAACACCTCAATCATCTCATTCATCCCTTTAGATTATTTATTATCATTGTTGTTTTCCTCTAAACTTTGTTTTTGCTAACCTTGATTATGTTACCCTTTTAAAAGGCACTAGTCCACTCCTCACAAGTGATAGATTGATCAAACAACTCTTAAACTATTTTCCCTAAGACTTCTACTAACTTCTACTGACTTTAAGCTAGACTAACTCACTAATTAATTTGATGTTGTTGAAACATATTGCTACAACCATCTATAACAGCAGAAAATTCATCCTAAAATCAATATTGAAAGATGATTAGACATTACCATAATTGCTTCTGATAAATGTTATCATTTTTTCAACCTAAGGCTAGTGTTTCTTGTCATTCTTAAGAATTATTAAAGCACAATTGTTGTGGTTGTTGCTAAATATTCATTGTTGTTGTAAATATTTACATTGCTTAAGTTCTATATCAGCTTGTTTATCTTTCAGAAGTTTATGGTTTTATCAAGCATTAACATCGTATAGTACTTGTAAATTGCATTTTGTTTCTATTTGTTGTCTTGTTCTCAGAAGGTACACCTAATTTATCTTTTGCTTCATCTTACTAAATCTTTGGAACTTTTGATTTGGGTGACATGTGAGAGGGGTGGGAATTTCTTATAGCTTTTACCTTAGCCTTCTCAAACCCTCAGGTCACTGGGGACATCTCCCCTAGGGTACTGTGACATACTCCTAAATAGAAAGAGGTTTCCTATTAAGGTGACAGTGATAGGGCATCCTCCCTGTTACGCATATTCAGTATCGACTTGCCTTTGGCTTTAGGCAAGTACAAATTCCGCAATAACAGATACCACCCACCTTCCATCACTTCTTATCTAAAATAAAAGTCTAAGGTTCAAGAAGTTAAAGATCACATCAATCATCAACAACAAGTTCTCCAACTCTTAAAGGACAACCTGACCATGGCACGAAATCGCATGAAACAACAAGCAGATCATCATCGTAGTGAAAGAAGTTTTGAAGAAGGGGATTGGGTATTTTTAAGAATGAAACCATACAAACAGATGTCCCTCAAGCAAGCTAAGAAGGATAATAAATTATCACCAAAGTACTATGGCCCTTATAAAGTGTTTCAAAATATTGGTACTATGGCAAAAAAATTGGAGTTGCCTGCATCTTCGCGAGTTCACCTAGGTTTCCACGTTTCATGCTTAAAGAACGTTATAGGTGACGAGATCTCAGTTCAAACTATATTTCTAGAACTTGACAAGGAAGGAACAATAATATTGGAGCCTGAAGCTATCATTGACACAAGAATTCGCCAGGTAAGGAATAGATCAATTTCAGAATATCTCATTAAGTGGAGGAAACTACCTGCTGAAGATTCCACTTGGGAAGATGATTCTTTTATAAAGAAGAATCCAAAATTACTCAAGCATTGTGGAAAAAACTTTTCTGAGGGGGGGGCATGCTAAGCCTTAAATAGTGGCACACTACCCCTTAATTGGGGCATATTACATTAGTAATGTTATTTTATTTATGTCAGCTTGGATCGATTAGTTGTAATTTTACCTCCTAGTCTCCTATGTATACCAAGGAGACCTTTTCATTTGGAATCATCTTGTATTTGGAAATTTATGTGGTGTATAAAGAGGCTTCCCCCTCAAAGAGGCTTATTATCTGAAATTCTCTCCTTTTCAAGACGTTGAGTACTTATTATGAGGTTTTTTAATGCTATTTTGATATTTGGTTCTTAACACACAAACAAGTATAGGACATAGGGCCTTGGAATAGGATTTTGTGAGTAAACTTCTCCAAGGCTATTAAACTAAACATATGTGTCTGAACAGGGAGTGGTGAAACCCATTGTGTAATTAGTGACGTTAGGAGGCTTCACTCACACTGGAGTTAAGCACGAGGTTGCACGAAGTTAGTTACTGAGATATCCCTCTAATACCTTCTTCGTGTCATAGATATTTATGGGGTTATATTCATATTTAGGGGTCTTTCTAGTACCTTTACCTCCATGAGAAGCAGTGCTTTCAAAATTTCAAGCTTTGTTACCCTACCCATACGGTGGACCGGACTTAATATTTTTCACCTACGCATTGGTTATATTGTGGTGACTCTAGTTTCTTGACATAGGTAGCCACATAGGTTAGTTGCGGGGGTTAATCTGCAGGTACCCT